>SKCR01027934.1:0-85465 GCA_019454045.1 Zanthoxylum bungeanum | reverse complement strand
ATTTGGTCTTAACCTGAGACTTGCACCGCTAATACTTACGACAATCAATGTACTTTGGTTGCGGTCGTCCAGGGCTTTAACAGGTTTTGTGTACGCCAATGCTGGGTATATTGAGAATCGTAGTGTGTTGGGTGTGATGTCAAGACGGAAGTGTCACTCCAGTCATATGGAGTTGATGATCGTGCAGGGATACAGAACTGGTTCTCTAAAAAAGTTGTAACCGTCGGGATAATATGACTTGGTCATGATTATCCGATTTTAAAGAGACTAGTTTCACGTAATCCGATATATGCTTCGTACGGGGCAGACACTGTACCAGCCCCAGGCCTTGCATGTGATCATCCGATACTACGCAATACTACGTATACTACGCTTGATATAGATCCTTTATTCTTGTAACGATATTTCCGGAGAATTGGGTAGGCATGGCGCTTTGCTAGAGGCCAACCTTATCTTGTAAATCGGTTAAACGTAGTACGAGGTACTTACGTGTTCGCATAGTCCGACGACCGAATTTACTGCCAACATATCCGGGGATCTCATGGGTCGCTTCCCAAAGATTCACCGATGACGTATGACTCACACTTATAATTAATCTGGGATTAATTAGATGAGAGAGAAAATTAATCTATGATTAATTGCAGAGATATTTTATCTGGGATAAAATATCAATTAAAGAGAGATAACGATTAATTTGGAATTAATCAATTAATTAATATATTCGATATATTAAACGAAATTGGATTTCGACGCGGAATTAAAATTAGATTTTAATTCAGGCGAACGAATTAATTTAGAATTAATTCGTTAGTGACGTGAATAGTGACTTCGCTAGGCGTAATCATTTAATTACGTCGCAACGGGAAATTCGTTAATTTGGAATTAGCGAACCCTAGCCCGGGATTATTTGCGAGTGCATTCGCATTTTGAATTCGAGTGCGGCACGCAAGTCAAATCAAGCGTCAAATCGCTAGTCGCATCTAGCGTCACATCAAGCGTCAAATCACATGTCACTTTGAGTTATGTGACACTTGATTGATTGATGTGATTGATTGAGTTGTTTGGTTAGTGAATGAGTGTGGAATACTCAAGGTTGGTGTAAAGCTTTTTGAAAGCTTAACAAGACATTTACTATATTTTAATATATGGTATATATGTCTTTAATTTTTTGAAAATTAACACAACTCTCACAACTCCTCTTCTCTCTCCATTTTCTCTCATCTACACGCCCATGGTGGGTATACTGCTCACGGTTTTTCCACTGAAAAACCGTGAGCAGTGAAGGGGATGCAAGTGGATTTTTGTGGCAAAAATCAAGTGAGCTAGCACTCCGAGAGACATGCGAAGGTGATAGGGAAGTCCACCCATGAGCCGGGAATCAAATGACGAAGCTTGGAGCTTGGTTTCTTGTTTATTGAAGGCCGAAACCAGTGAAGTCCAGCAGCCACTGCCGCAGTTCACAGTGAGCAAAAATAGAATTTTTATTCGTTAAAGCATCGCTCAACCAATCGATGTGAGTATTCCGCAACTCCCTCGATGTATTCACTTATTATTCATGCTTGTTTATTGATCTTGGGATGCTTAGAATCTCCAACACATGCCTACCCAATTCTCAAGAAATATTCTTATTGGAATATATAATCTATATCAGGCGTAATATACGTAGTATTGCGTATATCGATCCAGTATCGGATGTCACATGCAAGGCCTGGGGCTGGAATATTGTATGCCCCGTACGAAGCATATATCAGATTACAAGCTACTAGTCTCTTTAAATCGGATAATCATGACCTTGTCATATTATCCCGATGGTTGCAACCATTTAGAGTACTAATTCTGTATCCCTACGTGATGATCATCTCCATATGACTGAAGTGATACTTCCATCTTGACATCACACCCAATACACTACGATTCTCAATAAACCCAGAAGAGGCGTACACATAACCTATTAAAGTCCTGGACGACTAAAACCAAAGCGTATTGATTGTCGCAAGTACTAGCGATGTAAGTCTCAGGTTAAGACGAAATACACCTAACCTGATACGGATTCCCATAGACACATAGTCATACTACCAATGGGATTCCGCGGGGTCTATCCAGAGCGAAGCTGTTTCCGTAACACATCGGTAAACACAACCTCCTATCACACTTGCATAAGTATCCAATACTTAAATATATGAGAACTATGCCGTTACGCTTCCATAACATGCACAAGTGCAATACTAATCTATTCCGCATTATCGATGTTCCAGTCGATAATACTACGACTAGGGATATTTAATGATTAAACCTTTATGGATTGATACTGTCTCATATCTTATAATCCGGAACTAATCATATGGACTTTTATCATTTATTTATATTAAGTAATCAAATTATAAAATTATAAAATGCAATTTCATTACTACATAATTAATTTGTACAAAAACCACAATGTCTTTTACAAATAATGATGCTATGGGTCATAATTGTCTAACACAGTCTACCACCCAATTCAGTGGAGAACTAGTACCAAATGGAATAGTTGTTCCATATGCAGTTCTATAAAATCGAGTCTGAACTGACCCTGGCTGATTTGGAAAATTTAAGGCAGTTGTCAGGTGAATGGGCCCAAATTTTTGCAAAGATTTAAAGCGGCCCGAAGCCGATGCTATAAATTTTGCCAGCAAAAGAATTTGTAAAAATCGCTCAAAGTTGTCTTAACTTTGACTTAAAAAAGAAATTCCAAGATCGAGAGTTCTGAGACCTCCTCCAGATCACCACTAACGTAGTTAGATATGAGCAATTGTTGAGGAAAGCAGAGCAAATGAAGAATGCTAGTAAAAGAACTTATTATAGGAATGAAAACTACGAGGTAGGAGAAATGAATGTTAAATCGGCCGACCTATGCATGACCGAATTAATTAAAGGAAAGTCATATGTCTGGAAGAAGTGGCCACCATGCCCAGAGGTAGAAAATTATAAAAAAATTAGGACTTTTTCTTTTGACGTCACTATAGTAGATGCCGTATTTGATCAATTATATAAGGATAAACATATTAAATTAAGCGACCACCACAAATTTCCAAGCCCCGAGTAAGTTAGTGGTAAGAAATATTGTAAGTGGCATAATGCATGGTCTCACTCAACTAATAGTTGCCTTGTGTTTCAGAATTTTTTGCAGGATGCATAGAGTCGGGACGAATAACGTTTGAAAAAAAGACAAGATGGATGTGGACGACAATCCGTTCCCTAAACTGTTGGAAATGAATATGATTAACTCTGACCTAACTAAGATGAATTTGCCAAAATTTTAGCTGGTCTTAGATGAAGATCAGAACGACCAACGCCTTAGTGCCATTGAGAGGATAGAGTTGGACCAAGAAGGAAAGGGTCTACAAAAAAGTTATGTATTCGCTGTCATAATAGTATAAAATGGATGAAAGGACTGGAAGAAACTTGGAAAAGGGCTCCACCAAATGAGAGCCGGCAGCATGGCATCCGAAAACCTTTGCAATAAGGTTCTATATAGAATTCAAACTTCATTCAGAATATCGGGACTTTTCGGCCGAAGTTTCACCGGAGCGATGTTCGGCATTCATATAACCAGAAAAGAAAGAACTATGTGTCTGTGGATGAGATGACAAGGACGAAGTTGAGATGACATCAAATGAATTATGGCCGGATGATGGGCCAGCGGTGTGAGGTGAAAGGTCCTATTGGTCATGAAAAGAAATGCCATGTCTTCGCAATTAACACCCCTATGAAAATGAAAATAGTTATGGAGGCCAAAGATGGTGGTGGCGAAGAAGGAATCAGTCATGAGTGCAAAGACCGAACCATGTTTGACCGATGGAATAAGCGGGATGAAATGGACAATGAAGAACCACCCATTGTTATTCAGTTTGGCAGCATGCCACTGGTTGTGGCTAATTATTATTTGATGTCTGAAAAATTCAAACGGGACAATGATGGGACCCCTGGAAGGAATGAAGACATCTACGACGGTGAAGAGACATGAGTTGCAATGCTTACCACAGAAAGCAGAGAGTTTTTAGATAATGAGGTGATAGATGTAGAAGAAGAAATAGATATGCGTGCCGAGGTGCAAAGAAGAGGAACAATACAAAGTCGGCTTCTTAAGGAAATATAAGAAGTTGTGGGGACACTGGGGGTAGACCTGGGTCGATCCCATATCTTATACTATACGAAAAAACCCGAAATAAAACAGATCATAACCAGAGCAGAGAAATAGAGGATACTCACCGGTGAGACTGGCGATATATCGAACAGTGGCTCGGCCATATTTCCACTATTCAGATGTGGTTCAAATGAGGATTCACCTCGAGAAGGTGTAAATGACAGATGAATAATGGAAATAGGAGTATATGGGAAAATGACATTTCTGAAACCTCCGCAGCAAATGATAAAGCATCTCTGACCACTGTATGTAAAGGCAAAGGGAAATGGAATACCAGTCACCAAAATGTTGATCGACAAAGGGGCGGCCATTAATGCTATCCCAATTAGGATGTTGGGATGATTAGCGAAGTCAGAGGCTGATCTCATCCTTACAGAAGTAGTGCTCACAAGATTCAATGGGGGAACAACGACAGCTAAATGAGTCATCCCATTAGAGCTATAGCAATGAAGCACTACTAAGACAACGGTGTTTTTTGTCAAAGACGGACCAACCACATATAACATGCTTTTGGGACGAGATTGGATCCACGGCAGTCGATGTATACCTTATTCTCTCCATAAATGTTTCATTTTTTGGAATCAGAAGGACGAAGTCGAAGTGGTACATATTGACAATAGACCTTTCGCGGAAGAAACAAATTTGGCAGAATATTTCATGTATGAAGGAAATTAAGGGCCAGCCAGAATGTCAGATGAAATGGGGAATTCGTCTGTAGTAGCCCAAAATGATGAGCCATACGCTACAGAATTATTAAATGATTTATTCATATAAATGAGCCCAACTATAGTGGTCTTTTAAAGGCTAGCATATGGCCACAAAGCCAACAAGTCAAATGAAGAATGGTGAACAGCTTAAATAACAAGCCACACTCGCGGCTACCAAAGCTGACTTAATGGCTTATGTTCGGGAACAAAAATTTGAAATTGATGCCCAAGCCGCAATCTCGGCCTTAAAAGGAAAATTGTTAACGCATTAGATATGAGACAGAATAAGAGAAGCATACGGGGTGTATTGTTTGGACGAAAAACCAAAGCAATTAGGAGAATAACCAGGGGAATAGGAGAAATATTTAGCATGCACTCTGAATGGACATCAGAAGACAAGCATTACGAGGGCACAAGATGTTTTAGAAGAAGTGGACATGAGAGATGAGGGCGACAAGCGCATAAACCTATATCAGCAAGAAGCTTGATGCCATGTACGCAAAAAACTAATTTCTGTCTTAAAAAGTTATAGAGATTGTTTTCCTTGGGACTATGAGGAAATGCCTGGTTTAGATAAAGCTTAGGTAGAGTACAGACTGCCCATTATGCCAAACTACAAACCATATAAACAATCCCCCAAGAGGTTTGCACCCAATGTCCTGCCTGATATTAAAAAAGAATTCGAACGTCTATTAAAGGCAAAATTCATCAGAACGACCAGATATGTCATGAAGAAAAATGGAAAATTGAGAATCTGCATAGACTTTAGAAATTTAAACTTGGCAACGCCAAAAGATTAATACCCTATGCCTATGATAGATTCTTTAGTAGACTCCACTGTGGGATACCAAGTGTATTCCTTCATGGATGGGTTTGAAGGGTATAACCATATTTATATTGCCGAAGATGACGTTAACAAAATGACTTTTAGAATCCCGGGGTATTTGGGGCGTTATGAGTGGGTAGTGATGCTATTCGGTCTAAAAAATGACGGGGCCACTTACCAATGAGCTATGAACTTAATTTTTCTTGACATGATTAATAATTTTGTAGAAGTTTATGTGGACGATATAATGGCTAAGTCTATGGCCATGGACGAACATTTTAACCACTTAAGAATGGTTTTTGAGCGGATGAGGAAGTTCAAACTAAAATTAAACCCTACCAAATACGCTATCGAGGTTAGCACCGAAAACTTTCTAGATTTTCTAGTCCATCAAAGGGGAATTGAAATTGATGAAAATAAATCTCGAGCGATCATAGAAGCCAAACCTCCCAAAAACAAAAAAAGAGTTGCAAAGGTTCGTAGGCAAATTAATTTGTTAAAGAGATTTATTTCAAATTGTGTAGGTAAAACTAAAGCTTTCTCATCTCTTCTGAGCCTAAATGAAAATGACGATTTTGTCTGGACAAAATAGCATAAAAGAGCCTTCGAGATCCTAAAAATCTAATTTTACAAAGCCGTCGGTAATGGTACCTCCCGTGCCAGAATGGCCAATGAAGCTCTACATATCTGTCGAGGAGCAGTCTGTAGCTAGAATGATCGCGCAAGAAGATAACATGGGCGTAGAAAGAGCCATTTATTATCTCAACAGACAATTGTTGAAATATGAATGTAATTATTCTCCAATGGAGAAATTGTATTTGGTTTTGTATTTTACATGCAATAAATTACGAGCCTATCTTAGGCCGACTACTGTGTATCTAGTTACAAAGATCAATATAGTGAAATACATGTTCTCTCGTCCAATTTTACATCAAAGGGTAGGGTTTTGGTCTCTTTCGTTGTCAGAATTTGACATACGACACAAACCCCAAAAGGCCATAAAAACCAAGCCCTTACTGATTTTTTAGCTGATCACCCATGTTTAAGCATAACCAAAGAAATTGAAATAGAAATATGCGAACACAACTTAAAACCATGGACGATGTACTTCGACGGGTCTAGCACATCGAAGGGGGCAGGAATATGAATCGCCCTTGTCAGTCCTTTAAGAGAGAGATTTTGTTTCATCATCACGTTAGACGAATGTTGTACCAATAATCTGGCCGAATACGAGGCTTTAATATTTGGATTGGAAATACTCCTTGATATGAGAGTAAGAAATATTTCCATTAAGAGAGATTTACAACTAGTGGTCAAACAGGTGATGGGGGCCTTTAGATGCCAGAGTTTATCAGTCATGGCATTATTAGAAATAACTCAAGAATTGTTAGATAAATTTGACTATGTAGAGTTAGAGCATGTCTCAAGGATGAAGAACGAGATAGCTAATGAGCTAGCCCAAGCAGCCTCATGATATAAAAAGATAAGAATTGACAGTATGTGCGGAATGAGAGAAATTAAACCAGCTCTAGTCAGACGTAGGAATGAAGTTGGCATTTTGGACATTGAGAACCATGACAGAAATGATTGGAGGAGAGAAATCAAAGATTTCTTAAAGAGTTCAGAGAACGGAGGAAATCGAAAGCTAAAACTGAAAGCTTTAAACTTTGTGGTATCAGGGGATGTATTGTACAAAAAATGCCAAGATGGTTTATTGTTAAGGTGTGGGGTCGTCAGAGGCCAAGACCATTATGGCTGAGGTGCATGAAGGGTCTGTGGGGCCCATCTAGCAGAGTAAAAATGAGGTGGTTAATCATAAGGAACATGTATTATTGGCCGAAAATGGGAGAGTCCTGTATAGTATACGCGAAGGGGTGCATGGCTTGTCAAAAACATGGGGTGGTTAATCATAAGGAACATGTATTATTGGCCAAAAAATGGGAGAGTCTTGCATAGTATACGCGAAGGGGTGCATGGCTTGTCAAAAACATGGGCCCATACAATGAGCGCCAACAACAGAAATGGTCCCATCATTAAACCATGGCCATTCATAGGATGGTCGATTGATTTGATAGGAAAAATCTATCATGCATCAAGCAAAAGGCACACGTTCATCATTGTCGCCACAGATTTCTTTACCAAGTGGGTGGAAGCAATACCGGTAATAGAAATTTCCCATGAACAAATCATCAAGTTCATTAAAGAGCTTATTATTCATCAATTTGGTATCCCCCAAACATTGATTGTAGATCATGGGACTTCTCTGAACGGTGAAAAAGTTAAGTGTTTTTTGGGCGAATATGGGATCCAGTTAGTAAATGCTACACCATGTTACCCTCAGTCAAATAGTCAGGCCGAGCCATCCAATAAAATCCTTAAAGGCTTAATTCGAAAGATGATAACAGATAATGCCAGACAATGGGATAAATGATTTGAGTCAGGCTTTGTGGGCATATAGGACATCGTCAAGAACAAGCACCTCGGTCACACCCTTCCAACTAGTATATGACCATGAGGCTGTATTACCGGTGGGAGTCAATGTCAAATCTACAATGGTGGTGTTACAGGATAAGTTGAAGAAAGAAGATTATAATGAAGTGATTATCCAAAATCTATTAGAGTTAGATGATATTTAATGTGATGTCATTAACCGTTTGGAAGCACAGAAAGAAAGAATGACCAAAGGGTATAATCAGAAAGTCATGGCCAAATTATTCAGGAAAAAAGAGTTAGTATGGAAGACAATACTGCCATGGGATACTAAAAGTCCTGTGTATGGTAAACGGTCTACCAATTGGGAATGACCTTTCGAGGTGGAGAACATATTGCCAAATGAAGCTGATCATTTAAGGAATTTGAATGGAGGAATGCATGTTAGAGTGATAAATGGTAATTACTTGAAAAAATATGTGCATTCGTTATGGGAACACGAGAATGTAGCGTTCTCCAAATAAGAACGAAATATAAAAAAAATCATCATCATAATAATAAACATTGTTATTAAAATGAAGATAGGGTTAATATGGTAACTCATGGATAATGAATGATGCAACGTCCTAGCAATAAATAAATAAATTACAAAATCAGTTATTGGATGGTAGCTGTTGGACGTCCTCAGTAAGTACTTTGTCCTTCAGGACCATAAATGCCTCCCTTAACTGTCGCCACTCCTGATGTATCACCTTATTAGCTGCAGTAAGATCGGCAAAGCTCTTTTCAAAGTCAATTTAAGCCAAGTCTTCATACTCCACCAAAGATGCGTTCACCTCATCTAATTGCGCAACAACAGCTTTCCTCTTAGCCTATTTTCTCATGTGGCTCTCCTCAATGAGATGCTAGATCTCTCGTAGTTGTCGCTCTAAGTCTAATAGTATCGACTCCTCAATCATCATCTCGTTCGTAGTTTCCCGTAGGGATTGACGGAGATCATTAAAGGAATTACGAAATCCTTCTTTCTTTGCCACCGAAGAACGAAGCCCGACCTTCTGGCTGTGTATACATCGATAACGAGGAATGAGAGCCTCTACTTCGTTCTGCAAGTCTTGGAGGAAATGCCGATTATACACTGGTATAGACAAACTAGGAGAAGCCAATAGCCTTGACAACTCAGAGGAACCTCTCTCTAGTTTAAGCATATTCTATGGCACAGCAGCCTGATCGATGTCCAACCTAGTGAAGGATGCATATTGACGAATGACTCACTGAAGGGCCTTTACCATGATGGTTGGACGTTCAACAACCTCACCCTCCTCTGAGGGGTGTTGAACGATCAAGGTTTCGGGGGATGAGGTTTGAACCGACGCGGCCATATCGGATGATTGCTTAGTCCAGGAATCCTACACAAGGAAATAATAACGAACAGTTAAAAAAAAGAAGAAGAAAAGCATACATTAGCTCGTCTGCGTAACATGGACTCATCCGAATCAGAACCATGAGCAGGTGAAGCATGTTTCCTTTTGATATGGGGTTTATAACTTGCCTTCTTTGGCCAAGCTCTCTCAGCGTGTTTCTTCGACCCAGATAGTTCAAAGGATTTAGGGGAAAATGGAATGCTGGGAAAGACAGTTGAGGAGCAAGGAAAAAAGCCTTTCACGATTGGCCAAAAACATTTAAAGAGAGGATAAATGGATGTACAATGAGATAAAGAGTCATAAGAAAAGGAAGATAATAAAGCTCGCACCTCAGACAAGCATTGGTCGATGTCCAAGAGTGAAAGAACTTTGAAATGCTGTACTGGAGTAGAGCATGATAGAATAATGGAAGGGGCCATCCTTGACAAGGCTAAATTGAAGAGCGACGAAGTTGGGAGAATACACTTCTACCTCTACCTTACCATTAGCCCCAATCAAGATATCGTGAATCAGATCGCGTGTACATAAAAATTTACGCAGGTTAGGATTAACTGATTCGTCTCCATCTGACGGTGGTTGCTCATGAAAGAATGAGGGGCTTTCGCCCAATGAAAAAGGAAAAAAGAATAAACTCGAGAAATGGCATAAAAATAATCAAAAATGGTACGGGAAAAGAGATAAGTTGACCCTAATTGGGCGAATAGAAGGCCATCACAAGGAAATGAACAATTTGACTCAATGTAAGCAAAACAAGGAAGTAGGCCCTGAGCCAAAGTTGGACGAGCCAAAGAGGGCCAGAAGCAATGGGCAAAGAACTGGACCGTAGCTGGTTTTGAAGAACGGCCAGGCCCTGATAAACGACAGCCAAAAGGAAAGAGCATAGATCCAAAGGACGACCGTTGGAAGCATCCGAAAAAATAGGAAGATAACCCGCCACAGGTTTCTGACTAGGCACGCAAATGATATATTTGCAAAGCCAATTATGAATGGAAACGGTATGCTCTAATACCGTAACCGGACCGATCGACTCAAGGAATACATGAAAGAAAGCGGAATAAGGAGGAAAGCAAAAGTTAGTATGGACGGAGAAGGTCTCACCGAGCCAACCCAGTTAAGGCATTGATATCACGCAATGTGATGGTCAAAGGGCCGAAAGGGAAAATGAAAACATTATAATCAGAAGACCAAAAAATAGTGATATGGGGAAAAGATTCTGATCGAAAGGAGGCAATACAAGGAAAAGCTCTATGAGAGAGAGTATACCACTATTTTCGAGGAAGGTGTGGGTGTCTGCATGCGACTTCATGCGCTGAAATCAGTTCTCGAATGAAGAATCGAGTTTGGGCTAGGTACCGATAGGATTGGACTGATTCAAAGGAGAAATGCTCAGAGGTTCTGAAAGGGGCAGGTTAGAAATATGATTGAACAGCTGGGCCAATGGAGCTGTGTCAATGGCTTCATTATTAACAAAAATGGGGCCGAGGGAGCAGAATTTGTGGGTTTCGTCAAGAGTGTGGACCCCAAAGACGCTAACCGAAAGGTCGTCCAAGGCGCCCTGGTAATCTTTGAAGGTCGAGGTAGTTTTCTTTTTGGGAGAAAAGGAAGAAAACGCCATGGCAGGTAAATTAAAGGATTTGCAAAGGTAAGAAAGTAGTGAAAAAGATGAAAAAAGGTAAAACAGTAACAAAAGATGAGGTGGGTTTATATAGCCAAAATATAAATTCGCCCTAGGACAGGTGGCGCGATCCAATTCGAGGAAAAAGAAAGAGCGGGAAAATGAAGAGGCATGGATGTGAAGTGAAAATAGGCACATTAATTAGCACAATGATGGTTTCAAACAAGACGTGATGGGAGAGGTCACACATTAATTAGGGAAACGATGGATCTGCGTATGGAATATAAACAACAGGCCTCGAAATGCGCAAATGGCAGCAAAAAATGAAAGCAAAAGGTAAGCAGACCAAACCAGTAAGGCGGCCAGTGGCATGAACCCAACTTTAAATGCTTGACTAAGAAATACTGCCTCAATCTCATCTCTCAATTCAATCAAGGCGTATTTGGGGGGCAATTTTTAATAGGAAAATAATTATTAAAGGACGAAAATGCATGACATCATTCTGGACAAAGAATGAAGAAGGAATTGACCCAGAACGACTCAACTCAGGACGATTCGACCAATGAAAGAACGAAGAAAGAACCTTCCAACAAGTGAAGAACGATGAAAGAAAAACGAATATGCGAAGGTAACTTGCATTTGGCCAATTACAAGTAGGCTCACTTAACTGTTATTGCACAGTCTGGCAGTAATCCCCACGATCTAGCAGGTTATGAAAGCGTTTCCCAGCAATTGCACGCACGATCCACCGGTTGCACGTATGATCTAGCAGTTACATGCGAGTAAGAAACATGGGGGTTTAATGGGCTAAAGACTGTGAAACCGCTTGAGTGATTAGCGGGACCGTATACTATAAAAGGCTCAGGCGTAACAAAGAAGAAGAAAAAGAGAAAAAGACTCAAAATGAGCAAGTAGTTTGAATTTAACGTATTTCTTAGTTTTGTAATCTTAAGGCTGTAATTTGTGCGATTGCGCCCCTTGGAAGTGTTTTCTCGAAATCAATCACCCATTTCTGGGACTGTGTCTCAGGAGGTTTGGAACCTTACAGATGTACTAGTAAAAAATTGCGCGAAGAAAAGGCTCACTTTATCGCACCAAACTTTATTTATTTGATATAAAAAAATTATTATTATTAAATAAAATCAGCTGGGGGTTAAGCTGTCATTATTATTTGTTTATTTTTTACGTTTAATTTGATGCTAAAAGAGACGAAAATTCATATGGAAGTGAGAAGGAAACACACGAAATGAAAGACTCACCACCAAACTATTTGATATTACGATGACGTGGCAGTCAGGTGTGTGAATAGTTGAGTAGTTTAATCCCAAACCCGTAATAATTTATAATTAATCCGGAATAATAAATTTAATATTTCAAATGAATGATAGTAAAAAATCATTTCTCAAAATCTCCAAAAATTATTCACTCATCATGAAAAATTGTTTAGCAATAGTAAAATTGTGAGTGATTATTAAAATGTCTAAAGAAATAGAAAATAAAGAAAATAAAAAGATGGAAAATTATCAATCTTATAATCATATATTGGCACGTTATCAACAATATATAAATACTAAATCTTTGTTCACTCGTACACCCAAAGCTTGAAAATATATTAAATTTATACCAAATTTAAGTATATGATTGAAACCTGTGTCAAATATTAGGTACACATAAAATATGTGGAAGTTTCTAAACTTGTGATACATATGCAATCTATCTTTGGTAGACTAGTGATTACAATTTCATGATATTTGTGAATTTTTATAACGTGCAAAATAATAGGTTAATAGCGATTGCAATTAATCGTCAATTAAACTGTTGGGTGAATAATTATTTGGAACAAGTCTTCTATAGGTGACAAATGCCACCAACTAATATCATAGCATTACCCAACATATATAGTTGTATTAAATATAATTACTATTTATTTATTTATTTTTATAATTTTTAACATGTGTAGCAAGATAATATTAAGTTATTCTATGAGTGATATAATATTAAAGCAGAAATGTGACTAATATGTCACTAAAAAATATCTCTGTGAAAAATTTCAAGTATCCATGATAGACCTACCGATAGACATTATTAAGTTTGATAATGACTTTTGATGGGATTGTTTTAACCGTTCGATCAACCACATTTCGTTAATTACTGAAAGATCTCAAGTGTCAACTAATTTAAAAGGAAATCATGGATTGTAGTGTATCATTTTGATATATTATATTGAATTCTGTGAGTGTGTAAAATCAGTAAAAGAAACATTAACATTTTATAATGTTGGGAAAATAAAAATTAAAGGTAAAAAATACTATAAAAACTTTTCACATCATACTTTGTATATTCGCAAAAATGATCTTATTCACAAAAATGATCTTAACTAACATTTTTGCTTATCACACAGTGAATTATCAGGAAAAAAAAAATTATTTTATTGATATACTAATTACTTCTCAATAGCGTTAGTAATGATATTGTTGAAGTTAATATTTGAAAAATTAATCATTTTTGCAGTTAGCATTTACGGCTTTCAATATATTGAAAGTTCTGAATTAGCTGTTGGAATATTTAAGAATTGATTTACAGTCTCATTATTATTTTCCGACTACTTCATTCCTTGCACACAGCTGTGACTCTCGCTCTTGAGCAAACATTGGTTTACATTTATGATAAATTTCACTGGCTCTGCAATCTCCATAATTTTACTTAAATACATTGAAATTCAAAATATTACAAAAATTATTATATATACACAGTGGCTACAGATGGCAAAGCCCGGACTAGTTCAACCTTCCTTGTCTGGTGGAAAACAGGTTAGGGTAGGTGTAGACAACAGAAATCGGGCGACGTTGTTTCTAGGCTCGCGGCCTGGTTGGGAGTACGAAATAAGATGAAGTCGCCACCCGGTGTGAACCGGTACAAAGATTTAAGGCCGCACTCACCCCTCGCAAGGGAAGACCTCAAACTGTTGGGTTCGGAATGGTCCCTTATTTATGTCATTTGTGATGATATAATTTGTGCAATAAATCAACCGAGTCTACTCAATAATCATGCTCAAATGGTACTTAGATCTAACATGCTTTCATCTAACTAACTCATAATCTAAGTTTGCATGCTTGAAAATAAATCTTTAAACAACAAACACGCAATGCAACACAACGAGCATATTGAACCATTAAACCGAAATGAACAAATAACTAATTAAACATTAACATAAACTAGACAAAACATCATGCATAGGGAATAAAGAAACAACATACCTAAATAACATAATCATGCTTTGAAGTTAAATAATGAATTAAATTAAATCATGCTTTAAACAATAAATAAACAACCTATGAACCATAACATGCTCAAATACAAATTTGGATGAGACGAGATATGTATATCTTTAAGTGGTACGCGGCGTTGTATCCCGAGTGCAGACCGCACTACCGTCCATTCGGAATCGGCTACGGAATTTACGTCCGGGTTTCCATCCAATATACCACAAAAGGGAACACATATCCCGCTCATCCAACAATCACATCATGCTTCAAACGACTCTCATGCAATAATATTTTAAAATAAATAAAATAAAACGAAAGAAGATAAGTAAAAAGGTGCCCTCAGGTCTAACCTCTTTTTTCGTCTCAGGAAAGGGCGTTACACGTCGGTTGGAAGGGTGGATGATCCGCAACTCTTTTGATTCACCAACTCAACGTCTTTCCTCGCTGTTTTGCTGTTCGGGCTGTTGTTTTTACCCCGTTTCGCTGTTGTTTTGCTGCTGTATTTCAGGTCACTGTTTTAAGGGTTTAAGGGGCTGTTTGGGCGGTTATTTGGACTGGTTTGGACTGTAGTTTTGGAAGGGTTCCAGGGGCAGTTTTTGTTACTGTTTTGGGCAGTTTTTGGGGGTTTTGGATGTGCGGCAGTGGGCTGTGAAGAGTGAGTGCGTGCGTGAGGCTGTGGAGTGAGGGGCAGTGGCGTGGATTGAGTGAGTGTGGCGTGAAGTGAGGGGCAGTGGCGTGCTGGGCGTGAGGTGAGGGGGCAGTGGCGTGTGGCGTGTTGGGCGTGAGGTGAGGGGCAGATTGAGTGTGGATGGCGTGAGGCTGTGTGTTGGGTGAGGGTGGGTGCGTGATTCGTGCAGGCTGTGAATTGAGGGGGGCAACGTGCGCTGTGTGGCTGCTAAAGGCGTAAGGGGATGTGGACGTGGGGGGCAGGTGTTGCTTGAAGTTTTGAGTGGAGGGCGTGGCGTTAGATGTGGGCAATGTGTGCAGTTTGTACCTGTAGGTTGTGGTTTGATTGAGTGGGCAGTAAGGGCTAGGTGGCGAGTGTTGGCTTGTAATGGGCAGTAAGTTGCGCAGGTCAAAAGGGACGTGTTGCTACGAACTTAAGGGTTGAGTGAGGTTAGGCGCGAAGCAAGGGTGCGTGAATGAAGGCTTGTGGACGTGCCGAGAGTTAAGAAGAAGGAGAGGCTGCGTGAATGGCTTAGGGTTTTCTGGTTACTGCCGAGTGTTTTAGGTGTGAGAATGAGCCAGCCAGCCAGGGTTTTTGATTTTTGATGTGTGGGTTAAGGGTTCTTTTTATAGGCAACGGGAGGAGGTTTACCTTTTTGGAGAAGGAAAAAGAGATTTGTGTATTAATTGAGGATATCTTTAATTTAGTATGTGATAGGGAAAATCTTTTAATTAAGGGAAGTGATTTGATTTATTCTTTTTAGTTAAGGATATGATTTATTTAATTTAGGAAGGTGATTTAATTTAATTTAGGAATGTGTTTTATTTAAATTAGGAATTTAATATAATTTAATTTCAAGTTCAATTTAATTGGTGAATGTGATTTAATTTAATTTAAGTTTAATTTTAATTGGTTTAAATTATTTAATTTGTGAGATGTGTTTTAAATATTTTAATTATTTAATTTGTGAGATGTGTTTTAATGGGTTTGGTGTGTTTTAAAATAGAGGTCCAACAAATATCATGTTGGATGTGGACTGGTGAGAGGCAATCAACCAAGATGAGGATCAAGTACCTATAAGCAGCTTTGAACCAAGACGTTTAGTATTTTGACGCCGAGGTTCGAACCAGCGACGTCGTATATGCCATTAACGCTGATGCAGTGATGGTCCAAGATGCCATTAACGAGAAGGTGAATCTAAAATTTTAAATCTTTATTCTACTTGTTTTCATCGATTGTTCTATTTTTTCTAATTAGGCTTTTTGTATGTGCAGCTCGGTAATTTCATTCACTATATGCCAACATTTGTAACTGGATTTGTTGTTGGTTTCACCGATGTGTGGCAATTAGCTTTGGTCACACGTGCAGTTGCTCTTCTCATTGATGTAATTGGAGCTATTCATTGTAGAATAGGTAAAAAAAATACAAGTTTCAATGATTTTGCATTCTCTGAGTTTCAATTTTTTATTTTTTGGCAAAATTTTCTGTTTTCCCTATCTGGGTATTGCTGATTTTAACCTCCCCAAAAAAAATTGCAGACAGTGGTTCAAATTAGGGTCATATTTTCATTTGTTGGTGAATTTAGAACATTACAAGCCTATTCAACAACATTGAAAGTTGCTCAAAGGCTTGGTTACAAGAGTGGATTTGCAAAAGGGATGGGTTTGGGCGCAACTTTGTTGTGTTATGTTGTTATTTTGGTATGGTGGTTATTTTGTTAGGCATCACTTTACCAATGGAGGGCTAGCCATAGCCACCATGTTCGCAGCCATGATCGGTGGATTGTGAGTCGTACTCTTAATCTGTCGTTCAAACATGCTTTACAAATACATTTCTCCATATTAGTTTTGTTTGCTTAAACTCTCTTTTATTTGCAGGGCTTTGGCACAAATAGCTCCAAGCATGTCCTCATTTACAAAGGCAAAAGTTGCAGCGGTAAAAATTTACCGCGTAGTTGACCATAAGCCTAGTATTGATAGAAATAGTGAAACTGGTTTGGCGTTGGACTCAGTTTCTGGACTCGTAGACCTGTAAAATGTTGATTTCTCATATCCTTCAAGGCCAGAAGTTCATATCCTTAACAAATTTTCCCTTACTGTACCTGCTGGAAAGATCATTACTCTGGTTGGCAACAGTAGCTCCGGTAAAAGCACCGTGGTTTCCCTCATTGAGAGATTCTATGATCCTACCTCAGATAAAATAAATTAGCTAAATCAAGTTGTTACCACTGTTAAGTTCTTCAATTAGAATGTGTTATTGCAGTTAATTTAGTTATGGGGTGCAAAGTTATGAAATTTGTATAGGACAAGTGCTGCTGGATGGGAATGACATAAAGTCACTGAAGTTGAGATGGTTGAGGCAGCAAATAGGACTTGCGAGTCAAGAGCCTGCACTTTTTGCTACCACCATTAAAGAGAACATATTGTTGGGTAGTATTCAGCTATTTTATAAGCTTTTTGAAGATGAAATATAAAACTAATAATAGTTAGTACATCTTTCAAGAGCACACAATTAGCTAAGCAGTTGAATAATGAATATTTATTTTTATTACATTTCTTAAATCTTCAACTGGCTGATGAATGCTATTATGTTACTAGTATTTTTCACCAAATAAGGTAAAGAAATGCCGGGGTTAGTTGTATTCATTAGATTTGTTTGTTTTGGATGGTATAAATACATTGAGTTGAGGTTCTTAGGTGATAGATATACTGACTAGTTTCCTTAACTTGTTTTATATAATTTGGACCAGCATAACTCCCAGGAAGCAAAAGTGACAATAGCATTGAAACTTATTAACTATCCATTGAATGACAAATGTGATGAGGTCTTACAGTTAGCAATGGGAGAATATAACACACAACAGCATGATGGGATTGTTTTGAATGGTATATATTTATTGAGTTGAGTTTCTTGGGTGGTATATATACTTATAAGTTTAGATTATATATTTATCGCTATTGCTTATGTTTAGATGGGCTTGATTTGTATGATGGGATTATTTTAGATGATATATATTTACTGAGTTGAATTTCTCAGGTGGTATATATACTTACTAGTTTCATTAACATGTTTTACATTATTTGGAACAGCATGACTCGCAAGAAGCAAGGATTACAATTGCGTTGTAACTTATTGACTATCCGTTGAATGACAAACATGATGAGGTCTTACAATTAGCGGTGGGAGAATATAACACACAACAACAGCTAAATTCATTGCAAATATCAAGAGTGAAACCTCCGAATTTGACAGCTAGAATGCCAAATAACACTAAAAAGAAAGGTCGTTTACGGAGAAATGATTGACATTTGTGTTAGTTGTGTGTTGCAATTTTAGTGTTATTTAGGGCACACTTTATTGTGAGTCACAAATCCATAAACCCTTATGTTTCCGCTGCCTTTTATTCTCTCGCATACGCCCATTTCCTCTTCTGCTTTTATCTCTTTATCTCAATATTTCGTTGAGTCATATTTTTTTTCTTAATGTTCGTCCTTGAATGAGGAAATACAATGTAAATGTCAGCTAATTGAAGCAAAATTATTTGAAAACAGTGTTCTATTTGACTCACGTTCTCTTTATGTTGCATTTGAGTTAGTTGTATATTGCATTTTCTGTACACAAAAAAAAACTCTATAATGTAGCTGAAAATTTTGAATGCATTTACTGAAAATTATGAATGCATTCTCTTTATGCCATATGCAGTAGAAAATATTCTTGATTGTTTCATATTGATTACATCTTGATTACATCCAAAAATTGATACATTACAGAAAATGCATACCTTAATGTAATAAATCAGTCCATTGTCTTTCAAATTCATCTATGGATAACATATTGAACATGAATGAGCTAAATTTTTTGGTGAATTGAACATGTAAGAAATCTCTCTTAATACTCATTAACTTCCAACAATAACATTAAGATAATTCTACTCCATGCTCATTAACTTTAGTAATTATCCGAAAGACTATTAATTATAACCAAATTTAATACTTTAGATAAATAAATAAGTAAATAATTGATTAATTTTTCAAAATTTGTCATATTTATTTTTTTTTTTCAATTTTTCGGTTATTTCGGTCAGTTGCGGATATCAACATTAACATATGTAATTAATGAAAATCATAAGTAGATATCAATATTAAACTCGTCTTTTGTTTCTTTATGTCATATGCAATATAATGCACGATATATTTGTCGACTAAAATCATACAATTTCAACTTTACTTTAAGGAAACAAGACAAGTATGAATCATCTTCATGCTTATTATTTTTTCAAAGGTAATTAGCCATTTATTAAACGAATACATTTCTTCAAACTCATAACAATTAAAAACGAAATCGAGATCGATTCGTTTCGTTTAATAAATGAATCGAAAAAACAATTGTCGTAATGAATACAAATTGTAAGCGAAAATAAAAAGTATAAAACCCATCTGCATGCTCATTAACATATGTAATTAACGAAAATTATAAGTAGATTTCAAGATTATTAACTTGCGCTCATTCAAAAAAATGCTCATTTTATGTAATTAATAAATATTTATGAACAAAATATAAAAATTATTCTTCATGCTCATTAACTTTAGTAGTTATCCAAAATGATCGGATATCCAACCGTTGACGTACCTAATTCTAAGTAAATAGCTTATGGGCGCTAACATAACATAAGATGTTTTTTTAAAAGGCAACAAATATAATTTAAAAAATGCTCATCTTATGTAATTAATAAAAATTCATTTTCATACTACGTAAATTATGCGCCCTAGCATAACGTAAGAGGTGTTTTTAGATAAATTAAAAACCCAGCAAAAAGAGAATTGAATCGAATAAATAAGCGAATTGAATCGTAATAAATAAAATTGTAAGCGAAAATAATAAGTATAAAACTGGTATACAAGCTAAATTAACATATGTAATTAACGAAAAATAAAAATAGATATCAATATTAATTATATGTGCTCATTATTTGTGATGTTTTATCTTTTTGTATTAACTTATAATCATTAAACACAAAATCGAGATCGAATCGAAGTAATCAACATGATATTGAATAATTTGTAATTGTTAGATATAACTAATACATGCAACTTCACACCATCAATATGCAATTTCACCATTAAGATGCAACTTTCAATCTTAAAATATGCAACAAATATTTTAAGCTTGAAAAACAAAAAATTAAATAATTTTTAAGAAAAAACCACTCAATATTTGTGTTAGGACGCATAAATATGACCATTGAATATGCAACCACTACTATTAAACTTGCAACTTTCACCAATAAATATACAATATTTCGAAGATGAAACCTTTAGCAATAAACATGCAAAATGAAACCATTGGACTTGAAACTTTAGCAATAACATGTAATTGCATCTGCCTCGAAATTCGCACTTGTAATTATGACCATTGAATATGCAACCTCTACCATTAAACTTGCAATTTTTACCAATAAATATGCAATTTTTCGAATATGAAACCTTTAGCAATAGACATGCAAAATGAAACCATTGGACTTGAAACTTTAGCAATAACATGCATTTGTATCTGCCTCGAAATTCGCACATGTAACTATAACCATTGAATATGCAACCTCTACCATTAAACTTGCAACTTTTACCAATAATATGCAATATTTCGAAGATGAAACCTTTAGCAATAGACATGCAAAATGAAACCATTAGACTTGAAATTTTAGCAATAACATGCAATTGCATGTGTCTCGAAAATCGCACATGTAACTATGACCATTGAATATGCAACTTCTACCATTAAACTTGCAACTTTCATCAATAAATATGCAATATTTCGAAGATGAAACCTTTAGCAATAAACATGCAAAATGAAACCATTGGACTTGAAATTTTAGCAATAACATGCAATTGCATCTGCCTCGAAAATCGCACCTGCAACTATGACCGTTGAATATGCAACTACTACTATTAAACTTACAACTTTTACCAATAAATATGCAATATTTCGAAGATGAAACCTTTAGCAATAGACATGCAAAATGAAACCATTAGACTTGAAATTTTAGCAATAACATGCAATTGCATGTGTCTCGAAAATCGCACATGTAACTATGACCATTGAATATGCAATTTCTACCATTAAACTTGCAACTTTCATCAATAAATATGCAATATTTCGAAGATGAAACCTTTAGCAATAAACATGCAAAATGAAACCATTGGACTTGAAATTTTAGCAATAACATGCAATTGCATCTGCCTCGAAAATCGCACCTGCAACTATGACCGTTGAATATGCAACTACTACTATTAAACTTACAACTTTTACCAATAAATATGCAATATTTCGAAGATGAAACTTTTAGCAATAAACATGTAAAATGAAACCATTGGACTTGAAATTTTAGCAATAACATGCAATTGCATCTGCCTCGAAAATCACACCTGCAACTATGATCGTTGAATATGCAACTTTTACCATTAAACTTGCAACTTTCACCAATAAATATGCAATATTTCGAAGATGAAACCTTTAGCAAAAAACATGCAAAATGAAATCATTGGACTTGAAATTTTAGCAATAACATGCAATTGAATCTGCCTCGAAAATCGCACCTGCAACTATGACCGTTGAATATGCAACTTCTACTTTTAAACTTGCAACTTTTACCAATAAATATGCAATATTTCGAAGATGAAACTTTTAGCAATAAACATGCAAAATGAAACCACTGGACTTGAAATTTTAGTAATAACATGCAATTGCATCTACCTCGAAAATCACACCTGCAAATATGACCGTTGAATATGCAACTTCTACCATTAAACTTGCAACTTTCACCAATAAATATGCAATATTTCGAAGATGAAACCTTTAGCAATAAACATGCAAAATGAAACCATTGGACTTGAAATTTTAGCAATAACATGCAATTGCATCTGCCTCGAAAATCGCACCTGCAATTATGACCGTTGAATATGCAACTTCTACCATCAAACATGCAACTTTTACCAATAAATATGCAATATTTCGAAGATGAAATTTTTAGCAATAAACATGCAAAATGAAACCATTGGACTTGATATTTTAGCAATAACATGCAATTTTCATTTTCCTCGAAAATCGCACCTGCAACTATGACCGTTGAATATGCAACTTCTACTATTAAACATGCAACTTTGACCAATAAATATGCAATATTTCGAAGATGAAATATTTAGCAATAAACATGCAAAATGAAACCATTGGACTTGAAATTTTAGCAATAACATGCAATTGCATTTGCCTCGAAAATCACACCTGCAACTATGACCGTTGAATATGCAACTTATACCATTAAACATGCAACTTTCACCAATAAATATGCAAAAAAATTATATTATTTTTATTTTTATCAATATTTTATAAAAAAAAAAATTAAAAACTTACAATACATTTTTTTTATAATTTTTTTATCAATATTTATAATTATTTAATAAAAAATAATTTTTTAAAATTTTTTTTTAGTAACTCTTATTATTTTTATTTTTTTAATGCTAACAACCCTTGGGTATCAGATACCCAATGGTATGTTAGCAATGCCAATTTCTTTAAATATATCCCTTTTCAATTTAAAATTTAATGTATATACGGGTCAAATCTGGGTTAAGGATCCAAATGTCATTATGTCACAAGACCACGAGTCCGTATACCGACAAGCGTTAGAGGCCCATGCAACCTGAAAGGCTTTTGAGAACAATAGACCATATTATGCCGTATCTCAGTAGACATTGTTAACACTAATCCTTTTCCAACAAGAAAACTAAGTATTTAGACTAATCTAAATGGAAATGGGATTATGTCTAATCCCATGACATCTAGATACTTCTAATTCAGTCCCAACTCCATTACCCTCTCCTAGAAGGATTGGAATTCAACTATTGCAAGGAATCATAAGCTGACTAGGAGGATACTTCACAACCTATAAAAGGAGATGAGGTCTAAGGGATTGAGACACTCATGATTCAGAATTTAGAATTCAGGATTCAAGTTCTGATTCAACAACTCGAGCTTTAGCTCTTACACCCTCGAGTTCTCCGTAAACATAAGTCTACTGCCCTCACGGAAATCAAATTACGAAGCCAAGGTGATCCTTAGCCTTGTTCTTCCCTCTTTTTCTTAATCATCATCACAGACTTGAGCGTCGGAGTGCCTACGGTGTCCACCACACTGGTGGATAGTTACTCCTCGCTCACTTGCCTTTGTTTTGTAGGTTCGCTAGTGCCCTTCCATATAAATTCTCGATTGTAGGCTGAAAGCGAAATTCTGCATCTACAATTTGGCGCCTACCGTGGGGCCCTGGCGATTCATAGCAAGCAAAGATATCTCAATCTATGATCTGCACAAACACACCTACACACATGGCTTTAGGCAGTGAAAACACACAAGACTCGTCAAACCCTTCCAAACGGTCGAAGGATTCTGGTATGAGGATCCATCGGCCTATAGACAGAAGGATCCCACAAGCAAGAGACCACCACCCTATAAACATATATTATAAGCGTAGGCCTTCAGCCTACATAGTTCGACATCAATTTTCAATCAATTTATCTCATTCGACATTAAGTTCATGGGACCAAGACTTGGATTTAATCTGAGCCTACGTCTTTAGCTGACATGCAGTTGAAGCAACCAAGACTTGGCCTTCATTTAAATGTCACGAGACGACATCAAAGTGAAGCGACATAGACTGTCTCTTCCCCAAATATTTCGAGTCAACAACCAACCAAAAAACTAAATTATTGATACCAAACAAATATACACATCCATAAACGTATAAAAGAGAAGAAATAAAAATGAATTCATCCATTTATTATAAAGCTTAGTTTCAAACTACGAAAAGCTAAAAATAAAACAAACTAAATAACACAGAAACATGATCAATCATCTAAAGCTGGGGCATATTGAAGTTCAGTAATTGGGTCGCCATCAGTTGGAACATCCCCAGCATCATCAAGCTTTGAGACATGAGCACCATTTTCCATCCAACTAGACTCTTCTCCAATCTTAGCAGCTTTTTCACCACCATTCAGAGCAGCCCTTCACCTACCTCAAGAGCATCATTCACATCTTCACTCCCAATAGTCGGTGAGGAAAAACCGACTTCGATTCTCTCATACTCCATGACCCTTCTCTGATTGGCCTCAACACCCCTCAATATAAAAATACTACGCTCCAAGGCCTGTAAAGAAAAACAAAGTTTGAAAAAATGAAGGGCCCAAGCTTCTAAAGACCCATCTTGTTAAACCCATCTCACAAGGCCCAATTAGGACCAGAAGAATAAATCAAAGGAAACCATATTGTAACCTGAGGACAGTCAGACCACTCTAAATAGGTACACGTTGGTCCGTTAGAAGGAGTACGACATTCACATGCTCTAACCAACATCTGAAGACCTCAAATTCCCCAGTCGACGTATATGGACCTTTACCTGATCGAGTAGGCTTATTAAGCAACTCATTCCTCACAATTGATAAGAGCATACCTCATGAACGCTCAACAGGACAAGTGGAATATATGGTAGTCTATTGGACGTGTAACTACTTTAGACGATATAAAATGACCTGCATCTGGTTCAAACGACATGGCATGACCCTTGTTTCAGTGGACATCCAAGGACCACCCTCTGGCTCAGTCGATATAATCTCTAAACGACAGGTAAAAATGTTATTTTAGATATAACTAACTTATTTTGTGGCTATAGTAAAGAAACAACTCCCAACTATGGCAATCCCACTCGACATGATCAGATCCACTCAATGGAAAGGATTAAAAAACATTGCATTTGTCAATATTGCGCCAAAAGTGTAGATGACATCAATTATGGAGTTAAACAATGATGAAGACCTGGACCTTCATCTAGTCGAGATGACATAGAAAACTCCCTTAGAATTTCTTCAAGTCCAGTCGATTAGAGATTATCCTGGACCTTATTCCGGTCCAGTCAACGGGAACAGTACTTACATACCCTCGTCGAGTTAGGTTGAAAACCAGGAACTTCATCAGCTCCAGATGACATAGAAAACTCCACCGGACCTTAAGCAGGTCTAGTCGACTAGAGATTATCTTGGACCTTCATCTGGTCCAGTCGACGAGAACATTCCCCACATACTCTCATCGGGTGAGGTTGAAGACCTGAACCTTCACCTAATTCAGATGAAATAGAAGACTCCTTTTGACGTTCAGCAGGTCCGGTCGACTAAATATTATCCTTGTTGGGGCGGATGTGGCTAGGTTCGGATATGTACCCCATGCAGCGGAAGTGGGTCTAACCCATGGATATCAAGCATAAGTGTATTTTTAAATAATTTAATGAAATACTATATTCTATTACGAGTGCATAGGAAAAAATCAGGGCTGAATCAGAGTCCGTAAACTAAAAAACTAGAGAAAATAAGTTTCAATGCACGCGTACTCGCGCTGTTCATCCATTTTTTTATTTGTTAAAATTAAAGTATTGCCTTTATTCATTTCATCAGCTTTCTAGAAACAAAGAGCTTATGTAATTTGGGTTTTTATCCTATTTCCTTCAAACCTTCCCTAACCACTTCCAAACACCAAAAATTAATTTTTATCAACATCAACACATTATAGAATAAAATCATATTTTTCAAAAATATCAAATATTTTTACAAAAACATAATTTTATTCTAAATACGCACATGCGTAAATTTTGAATCTATAACACAAAATAGATTAGAATCTCACAATGAAATGACTTATGAACAATTATAGATCACTTAAAGGTGGTCAAGTGTTTTTAGAATGGTGGCCATAGCTCAAAGATTTTATCTAGAGTTCCAAACTCTAATATAATATTCCATGTTCAACATGAATATTTTTGACCCAATCACAAACACATTGTGTTTACACTTACAAAGAATCCGTACACAATTTATTAGCCTAATTTCAACATCAAGCTATACTATTATGTATCCAATACATAATATATCACTACATGTTTCACTAGTGGTAACTCACTAATGAAAACATAGCTTTGGAGAGGATCAAACTTACCTATAAAGCTTGATTTCAAGACCCAATATTCTTCTCATTGTTGAAATGTTGTGGAGAACTTCCAAGGTTACCAAGCTTGACTCCAAGATCCAATCTTGATGTCAAGGTCAGCAAGCTTGATTCCAAGATCCAAACTTGATTTCTCATTGTTGAAATGTTATAGAGATTCTCCAAAGCTTCTCCAAATAATTATTTTACTTATGCTAATATTTCTAAATCTTGTTTGTTTTAGTTTTCACAAGCTTAACTTTCTTAAGCTGAAGCTTAATTAAAACTTTGCTCAAGCTTTCTATTTATAGAAAAACTTATGTAATTTTTAATTAATGAAAGTTCTAATTAACTTTTATGTGGGCTTAATCTAATTTGTCCAAATATGAATAATTAGGTGTGACTAGTCACTTTTATCTACCACTTTGATTTAATCCAATTTGATTATGACAAAGTTTAATTAATGGATTATTTAAATGTCTACCATTTTAATTTAATCCAATTAAATCAAGAAAAAATATACCTATTACTACATATTTGTAATTACCCAAATATCCTCCAATGGTAGAGATATTTATGAAATTACAACAAATCCCTTTTGTGATTTTTGAATTAATCCAATTGGGTAAAAGTAAATAATTAATGTTATCCAATAACACTTAATTATTTTAGTTGATAATTATAATATCATATATTATTTATCATCAAAAAATATCAGCTACAACTTGGGTACACATCATATTGCGAGACTCTATAAGTCCAGACACATTCGTCATATAAACCTAGCTTATATGTACGCAGTTCGGCCACCTCCGAATTTACGAAGAAAATGAACGACCTTTCTGAACTATACAAGTCGATGACATCACATATGTTTGACAATCCATCCGTTGTAGTTGTCCGAGTTGTGCTTAGGAAACATAGATTACACCGTCATGTTTTTGAGACGCACATCTCATGTCGACATGTCTACGATACTTTACAACTAATCAGGAACCATTTCTAATATATGTGATCCACCATAGGTGATCGTCTTTGGCCAAAGTATTAAGAATCATGACTTACTCACATGGATACCTAAACTCTTTATGGTACACATATGGGTCGACGGATCTTATCTTGATACGAACTTGATTAACGAGTGCATCGGTCCACACCCAACAAACATCTAGAGGCTAGACCATGAAAGGTTCTAACATATATGGCATTTAAACGTGGGGGATCTCAAATAAATTACTGATATCCTATAGTCAAAGGATCACATATGCTACTCGACTCGAGAAGATTCCTATTGATGGTGGTGTGTACTTCCAACTATTAGGAATCATCTGTGAGTCATTCAGTATTTTCTCCAATGAATACCCACATATCTATACGAGCTTCCAAAGCTCATGGTAAATCGGGTTAAACCGTTGGAACTCCAATTCCAATATATGACACGTGCTAGTCTTATAGGTTATAGGAATTCGACCGTATTACAAAACCAACGACTAGGAATATTTACTTTAAGAATAGTTTATAATAGTAATATTATCTCAATATTGGACCACCTACTGTCGAGTACTACTACATGACTATTTTAAGGTCGATGTCATTTTCAGCATATTTTTACGTCAATCTAATATGCATAATGACATTACCATTAATAAGGTTTGAAATGAAAATGTATTTATTTTATTAATAAAAAAACATGATGTATAATATATTATTCAGATTGACGCTCCAAGCACCAACTCCAACACAAGATTCTTTACAACTAATCATAAATCATTTCGAATATATGTGATTCACCCTAGGTGATCGGCTTTGTTGCCAAGTCTGAAGAATCATGACTTACTCACATGTATACCTAAACCCTTTTATAGTACACATACGGACTGACAGATTCTATCTTGATGCGTATTTGATTAACGAGTGCATCGGCCACACCCAACGAACATCTAGCGGCCATAACATAAAAGGTCTCTGACAAACATGACATCAAAATGTGGAGGATCACACACAAAATTAATGTTATCTTATAGTCAAAGGATCACATATGCTACTCGACTTGAGGAGATTCCTATTGACGGTGGTGTGTACATCCAATTATTAGGATACACATGTGAGTCATTCAGTGTTCGCTCCAACGAATACCCACATATCTATACGAGATTCTCATGCTCATGGTTCATCAGGTTAAACCATTGGAACTCCAATTCCAATATACGAAATGTGTTAGTCTTCTAGGTTATAGGAATTCGACCGTATTCCAAAACCAACGATTAAGAATACTTACTTTAGGAATAGTTTATGATAGTAATACTATCCCAATATCGGACCACCCAGTGTCCAGTATTACTACATGACTATTCAAAGGTTGATGTCATTCTTAGCATATTTATATGTCAATCTAATGTGCATAATGACATTACCATTAATAAGATTTGAAATGAAAAAGTAATTATTTTATTAATAAATAATAAAATATAATGTACAATATATTATTCAGATTGGCACTCCAAGCACCAACTCCAACAAACTCCAACTTACTTAGTGCCAATCCGGATGGTACCACAATCTCATCTCCTCCAATGTTTATCAAATAACTTAGGAGGTAAGGCTTTAGTAAGCGGGTCTGCGATGTTGTATAATCCTTGAACCTTTAAAACCACTATGTCATTTTGTTCAACAATTTCTCTATTGTCATGATATTTCCTTTCCACGTGTTTATACTTGGAATATGCTCTCAGATCTCCGCTATTATTATAATATAATGAGGAATAATATGAAATACTAGGCACAATGCCAAGTTCGGGGATAAAATTTATAATCCAAACAGCTTCTTTAGCAACTTCTGAAGCAGTTATAAATTCCGCCTCAATGGTGGAATCAGCTGCTAAGCCTTGTTTTGAACATCACCAACTAACCGCACCACCATTAAAGGTAAATATGTATCCAACTATACACTCTCTATCATCTGGATCTCCCAAGAAATCAGAGTCTGTATAACCCTTAACTTGTAGCTCATCTTCTCCATATATGAGAAACTTATCCTCAGCACCCTTAAGATATTTTAGGATATATTTCACGGCTGTCCAATGATCATTACCCGGATCAATGCTCACATCATATGTTAAAAATAATCTCTCATGAGGCATTGATTTTCTATTCGACCTACGTAGAACTTGTGTTATAGATCCTTCACCTAATTAGATTTCTGGTTCAATCTCAGGTTCGTTAATGTTTGGATTAAACTTATCAAGTTCAATCTTTCTACAATTCTCACTTTCTTTCAAAAATTCTTTTTCAAGAAAAGTGGCAAAATGAGAAACAAATACATTTCATTACTCAGAATCGTAAAATTGATATCCCAAAGAATTTTCAGGATATCGAACGAACTTGCATTTATACCCTATTGGTGCTAATTTATCCCGGCTGCGCAATTCTAACGTATGCAGAACAATCTCAAATCTTTGAATATCTAATACTTGGATTTCTACTATACCATATCTGATATGAGGTCGTACAAACAGTTTTCGATGGAACTCTATTAAGTATGTGGGCAGAAGTATGTGAAGCATAACCCCAAATGTAATATAGAAGATCTATATAGCTCATCATGGATCGTACCATATCCAATAAAGTATGATTTCTTTACTCAGACACACCATTATGTTGAGGAGTTCATGGTGGGATATATTGGGCGAGAATCTCATTCTCCCTTAAATAACTTCTGAATTCATCGCTCATAAATTCACTACCTCAATCTGATCGAAGGCACTTGATGGATTTACCGATTTGTTTTTCTACATTTTTTAGAATTTTTTGAATTTTTGAATGTTTCTGATTTATGTCTCATCAAATAGACATATCCATATCTTGACTTACCATCCGTGAAAGTCATTAAGTATGTTGAACCATCATGAGCGATATGATTAAATGGACCACACATATCACTATGTACTAGTTTCAATAAATCTTCAGCACGATGTCTGACACTAAGAAATGAGGCATTTGTCATTTTTCTTTGGATATATGACTCATAATTTGGATAAAGATCTAAGGTAAAATCTTCAATCAAACCATCATTAATCAATTTTAATAGACGTCTAACACCTATATAACCCAATCTTATATGTCATACTTCAATATTACTTAATTCAGATCTTTTACTTGTATTTTCCTATATATTAAAGACATCTCTATATGTTTCCAAAACATATTTGTTAGGGTTGGTGCTCTGAGCGCCAATTTTATTATGTATTTCCTTGTAAATACTAATGTAATATTTTATTATGAATAAAATAAACAGTTTCTTTTATTGGTAGGCACGGTGCTTTGCTAGAAGCCAACCATATCTTATAAATCGGTAAGACCATGGTACGAGGTTCGCACGTATTTGGATAGTCCGACGACCGAATTTACTGCCAACATATCCAGGGATCTCATGGGTCGCTTCCCGAAGATTCACCGATGACGTATGACTCGAACAGAATTAATGTGGGATTAATTAAGAGAGAGAAAATTAATCTTGGATTAATTATGGCGAGAATTTATCTGGGATAAAATTCGAATAGAAGAGAGAGAACGATTAATTTGGAATTAATCGATAAAATAATATATTCGATATATTAAATGAAATTAGATTTCATAACGAAATTAGAATTGGATTTTAATTCGGGCGAACGAATTAATTTAGAATTAATTCCCGAGCGACTTTCGTAATAATTTTGCAAGGCATTATTATTTTGTTAAATTTGATTTAATTAAGTCGCAACGGAAAATTCATTAATTCAGAATTAACGAACCCGAGCCCGGAATGTGTTTGCGGGCCCACTCGGATTTTGAATTAAAGTGGGGCCCACATCAAGTCACATCACTTGTCAACTTTATTACTTTAAGTTTATAGAAGTTGGAAGTGGTTGGTAACTTGTTTCTTACACAAACTTGAAAAGGTGAAAGACATTTTACTAACTAAGGTTTGGTATATGTCTTTGATTTTTGAAATCATTTTCACTTAGCACAATTTTCATTCTCTTTCTTCTCCAAAACCGTGAAAGCCTTTCTCCCTCTTCTTCTTGGATTGGCCGAGAATTACATATAGATAAAGGAAGATTTTTTTTGCAAATTTCTTCCATAGCTATCACTTAAAGAGTCATCCAAGGTGATAGGGAAACCATTCCCAAGAGTTTGGAATTCATTTATCAAGCTTGGAGCTCAACCGTACAAATCAAAGAGGAGCTTGGAGCACTTCTAAAGGAGCAAAAAGTTATGTTCTCAACACATCCAAGAAACCGAGCATTGTAAGTATTTTCCGCTATCTTACTTTGTGTATTCACATCTTTTATGCTTATTAGATCCTTGGCAATGTTCTTAGAGAACCCAACAGTAATTAGATTACTTGAATACATATAAATGATAAAAGTCCTTATGATTAGTTCCGGATTATAAGATATGAGACAATATCAACCCATTAAGGTTTAATCATTAAATATCTCTAGTCGTAGTATTATCGAGACTGAACATCGATAATGCGGAATAGACTAGTATTGCACTTGTGCGCGTTGTGGGAGCATAACAGTATAGTTCTCATATATTTAAGTATTAGATACTTATGCAAGTGTGATATGAGGTTGTGTTTACCGATGGTACGGGAACAGCTTCGCTCTGGATAGACCCATCGGAATCTCATTGGTAGTATGACTATGTGTCTATGGGAATCTGAATCAGGGTAGATGTATTTGGTCTTAACCTGAGACTTGCATCGCTAGTACTTGCGACAATCAATACGCTTTGGTTTTGGTCGTCCGGGACTTTAACAGGTTCTGTGTACGCCTCTTCTGGGTTTATTGAGAATCGTAGTGTATTCGATGTGATGTCAAGACGGAAGTATCACTTCAGTCATATGGAGATGATGATCACGCATGGATATAGATTTGGTTCTCCATTATGTTGCAACTATCGGGATAATATGACAAGGTCATGATTATCCGATTATATAGACTAGTTGCTTGTGATACGATATATGCTTCGTACATGGCAGACACTATTCCAGCCCCAGGCCTTGCATGTAACATCCGATACTGGATCGCAATATGCAATACTACGTATACTACGCCTGACAAAGATTATATATATTCCTTAAAGAATATTTCTGGAGAATTGGGTAGGCACGGTGCTTTGCTCGAAGCCAATCATGTCTTGTAAATCGGTAAGAACGTGGTACGAGGTACGCACGTATTCGGATAGTCTAACGATCGGATTTACTGCCAACATATCCAGGGATCTCATGGGTCGCTTCCCGAAGATTCACCGATGACGTATGACTCGAACAAAATTAATCTGGGATTAATTAAGAGAGAGAGAAAATTAATCTGAGATTAATTACGGCGAGAATTTATCTGGGATAAAATTCGAATAGAAGAGAGATAACGATTAATTTGGAATTAATCGATAAAATAATATATTCGATATATTAAATGAAATTAGATTTCTAAGCGGAATTAAAATTGGATTTTAATTCGGGCAAATGAATTAATTTAGAATTAATTTGAAAGCGACTTTAATTGTGTCGCAACGGTAAATTTGTTAATTCGGAATTAAACTAACCCGAGCCCTAGCGAAGTTACGCGTTGAAATTGTTCAACATAAATACAGAATTTACAAGTGGTGGGACCCACTTGACTTACATCACTTTTGACTTGTGATGGAAGTGGTTGAATTTGTTGGTTTCTATTTAGGTCCCAAGATCATAATAAGCATGAATAATAAGTGTGAATACATCAAAGGAGATAGCGGAATACTCACATCGATCGGTTGTGACGATTTGAAGAAGAACAAAGTGATTTTCTCCTTCAAAGTGGCGCCAATAGCAGTGCAGTCCACTGCTCACTATTTTCAGTTTTGGTCCATGAATTTGAGCCTCGAACTTGCGTCAAACGATTCCCGGCTCGTGGGTGGGTTTCTCTAACACCTTCGTATGCCTCAAACATCCTTCCTCATTCACGCCATTTTCAGGCAGTCCATGGCAGCCCCTTGGGCGTGCATTTGAGAGGGAGAAAGAGAGAATGAGAGATGGATGGAGAGAAAGAGTGTATTAGGTTAAGAGAGAGATATTTTTGCTTTTAAACTTTGGTGAAAACCATTTCACTTTTTACCCTAAACTTGGTAGGTGAGGGTAAATGGTTTTTCAAAAAGCAAACAAGGTAGTTGGGTGGTAGGTACACCTACCACACATGGGCCCCACATATTTGAATTCAAAATTCAAATATCTCTACGAACATTTGTCGCGGCTCGGTTCCGTTTAATCCGATTAAACGAACTTCCCTCGTTAAATAATTAAATCTAATTTAATTAAATATCGATGCCTCGCAAATATATTACGAACGTCGTTTACGAATTAATTCTAAATTAATTCGTTCGTTCGCATTAAAGTCCGACTTTAATTTCGTAATGAAATCCAATTCATATTAATATATTCGATATATTAATTTTAGCCCATTCGAATAAATTAAATAGAAAAATCAAATTTAACTATTAAATTTATTTTACCGATTAATTCCAAATTAATCGCGTTCTCTCTCTTTAGACTATATTTTATCCCAGATAAAATATCTCCGTAATTAATCCCAGATTAATTTTCTCTCTCATCGAATTAATCCCAGATTAATTAAAGTGCGAGTCATACATCATCGGTGAATCATTGGGAAGCGACCCATGAGATCCCCGGATATGTTGGCAGTAAATACGGTCGTCGGACTATCCGAACACGTAAGTACCAAGTACTACGTTTTACCGATTCACAAGACAAGGTTGGCTTCTAGCAAAGCACCATGCCTACCCAATTCTCCGGAAATATCCTTACAGGAATGAAGGATCTGTATCAGGCGTAGTATACATCGTATAGTGCATATCGATCTAGTATCGGATGGTCACGTGCTAGGCCTGGGGCTGGAGTTGTGCCTGCCCCGTACGAAACACATGTCGGATGTCTGGTAACTAGTCTCTATAATCGGATATACATGACCTAGTCATAATATCTCAATGGCCGCGCAGCACTTAAGAGCACTAATACCGTATCCTACGTGACATCATCTCCACTATGACTGGAGTGATACTTCCGTCTTGACATCACACCCAATACTCTACGATTCTCAATATACCCAGTATTGGCGTACACAGAACCGGTTAAAGCCCTGGACGACCTCAACCAAAGTATATTGATTGTCGTAAGTATTAGCGGTGCAAGTCTCAGGTTAAGACCAAATACACCTACCCTGATTTCGGACTCCCATAGACACACAGTCATACTACCAATGGGATTCCGAGGGGGTCTATCCAGAGCGAAACTGTTTCCCGTACCATCGGTGAAACACAACCTCCTATTACACTTGCATGAGTATCCAATACCCAAATATATGAGAACTATGCCGTTGTGCCCTCACAACGCGCACAAGTGCAATACTAGTCTTTTACGTATCTATCGATGTCCAATCTCGATAATACTCTGACTAGGGATATTTAATGATTTATCCTACGTGGACTGATACTGTCTCATATCATTCTCCGTCCAGGAACAAATCATAAGGACCTCTCATCATTTATACATCTAAGGTGATCTAATCACAAATGATAAGAGAGCAATCTCCTTTGTCACATAGTTAATTTGTACAACAACACCATGATCTGTACAAATAGTGACGCTATGGGTCACAATTGTCCAACAATCTCCCACTTGGCCTATAGCCAGTCACTCGAGTGCCTAACACCCGAACTATGTACGGTTGGCTCAAATTGCTAAGAAAAGGTTTTCGTCAGCGGATTTACATGATTATCATCTGATGAGATTTATATGATCATTACATCGTCATGATGTATGATCTGAACGAATCAGATGAATATCGAAGTATATATCTGGATCGTTGATGAGACCATTAATTCTTTAGCCTGTGCTAACGTCTAGCTCAGCCGCTAACAGAACTATATCTAATCTAATTAGATTTATTATCGACCCAAATGGCTTCTATTGCTGCCTCAACTGCAGTAATAATCCGTATTTGTTATTTTATGGCAATAGTATCTTGCTTGGAAGATTTCCAGCTCACTGTTCCGGTATTCAAACTGTATAGTACCGTTTGCGACTTTTAGTCGTCTTTATCAGTTATAGGAAACTTACTACAGTGATCCCAGTCACTCCAAGTTCTCATTCTCCATAGATTAAGACAGCATCCTTAGTTCTCTAAGATACTAACGGATGTTCTTAACTTCAATCCAGTGACTATCACTCGGATTGGTCTGATTGTGACTCAATATGCTCAAAGCGTATGAGACACCAAGTCACGTACATTTTAAATATACAATTTCTCAGAGAGTGTTAACAACTTTAAATCTATCCCAATAGATCTTTATTCCTAGAATAAAGGTTGTTACTCCTAAGAATTCTACGGAGAATTATTTCGAAAGTCAAGCTTTCGCCGATTATTTTATGGGAATATCATGACATATATTATCATTATTTTATACAGGACATTCATTTTCAGTGCGCTCCCACTAACCTCCTTATATACACAAGAATTATTTTCGTTTTGAATTAAATCATAAACCATTATGATTACATCAAAACGTCAGCTCCAAGAACCTTATGCTTGCTTCAATCCAAACATGGATCGAACAACCCGCAAACCTAGTTTGCTGGTTTAGGTACGACAAAATCGTCAAGATGTTATAAACATCCTCCAAAAGATTTCCGTTTAAGGAAAGCGATTTTGATCTTTAACTAACACATTTCATAAATGTACAATTTCAGCAAGCATTATCCAAATGGATTTACCGTGGCAACAGGTAAAAGGTTGAACCGTAATCAACACAATGTTGATAACAATACCTTTTCGCTAAAAGCCTAGCTTTGTACGTTGGTATGTTGCCATCCATGTATGTCTTCCTTGAAGACTTTTAAGTACCAATAGGCACAATGCCTAACGGTACATCAACTGGTGTCTAAACATAGTTGGTATACATGGAATCCACTTCGGACTCATGGCACTTTGCCATAAAAGGGAGTCAATACCTTATACCACTTCCTCAAACGTAGTCGGTTGGTTTTCTTCAACAAGATTGACATCTTTATGAGGTGAGATCAGAAACCCATACCCCAGGTTGTTTTCTGATTCTCTCCGATCTACGCGGTTCTTGTGTATACGAAGATTAATGGTATATGTTCATCCTTGATGAACAGTTTGTGTTCCATTAAGGACTTCATGCCTTGAACAGTATTACTCCGATTTCCATCGAGTTTTACTGTCCTCCCACTTACCACTGCATATCGGTATTCCTCTAAGGAATACCACATGGTGAGCAACAATTACAATTGTTCTCCAGTGAGTTGTATAAGTACTATACTTATGGTTTTCCCTAGGATAACCTACATTTGGCACTTATCCGATTTAGGTTTTAGTTTGGCATCATCCAAACATATGCCCAGCATACCCAAATCTACAGGAATGCGAAACCCAGTTTCTTTCCCGTTGATATCCAATATGAATTCTGTCATATTGATTTTCATGGAACCTTATTCTAAATAAGTTTTGCACTGTTAATGCATATCCGTTGAAGGAAACGATAGCTCAGAGCAACTCATGATAAACCTTATCATGTCCACCAAAATTCGGTTTCTCCGTACGGACACATCGTCAAACTGACGTGTCTCGGGAGGAGTCCTCATTTGAAAGAATATTATACTCTTTCAAGTATTTGTGAAACTTATTGCTTAAGTATTTTCATCATGTTCATCACGTGATGTTTTAATACTTTAGCCGATCTGTTTGTCTACTTCGTGTTGAAACTTTAAAACTTTCTGATTTGTGTTCTTCAAAAGTAACACATAACCATAACGTGATGCCACATCCGTATAGGTCACGAAATATTCATATCCACATCTAGCCTAGCTAGATATGGGCCCACTAACTTCACTATGAATAGGGCTTACAGATCGATGGCATTTATCACTATTACCAAGTAAATAGTATTTTAGGGTTTTACATAAGGAACTAGATTCGTAGACTTTATTTGAATAATCAAATCAGTCCTAGTACCCACTCTTCAAAAGTGTGGATATACAAGTCTTGTTTATTGTGTCATAGACAACAATGCCACATTTAAGTCTTTTCTGATCAAATCAGTTAGAGCTATTTATTTGTCATATAATATGTTTGAGATTTATTTATATTCAAAATATAAATACTGTAATTCACATCTAATGTGTTTATCTCAATATCATCTATATATAATGAAACACTTTAGTGTTCTAGAATATAAAGGTTTATCCGCAACGGATTAAACACTGATATAGAGATAATGTTTCTAGTCTAACTAGTTACATTATAACAATTTCCTAATTTAAGTACATACCCGAAGGTAGTTCCTAAATTTAGATATCTATGGTCGAAACAGCGACTTTCGTCCCGTTTCGGATTCGCAGATTAACCTCAGCTTGAAGTCAGTATCCTACTCACAGCAGATTCTGAACATCAATACATATTTTATGTTCCATACTAAGTATTTTAAAATCCAATTTTAATACTAGTAATGGACATAATTTTGACAAATCCTTAAAGTCAGAGCCTTGCCCTTTCTTTAATTCCTTCGTGTCTGCCATATCCAAACGACAGTTACTTTGGGATATGTCATTTATCTTCCCAGAAGATCATAATGATTTTGCCTTTACCCTTTTTCAATATTTCAGAACTCTTTGGCCAAGCCTTGGATTTCTAGAATATTGACGTAAAGTGCGCCTTGCGCTATTTTTCTAATTGCAAAGTTTGACTTTTATCTCCTTGAGATTACTCATTAATTCTCCAAGAATTATTAATTGCAAATATAATACTTCTTAAATCTAAACATAGATTTATTACAAGTATATTGAATTAAGCACTAAAGTCATCATCACATAAATCTTCCAAAGATTATGCTCTACTAATTTGCTTAATTCTGGGCTTAGGCTTAACAAGTTATTTTATCAAATAAAGTAACTTATTATTTATTTCCAGGACTATCCTGAAATTATTCCCAATTTGAAAATTAAACCATTTAAACATTTTAATCCAAGATTATGTTTTAAATGTCCAATCTTTCAATATATATTGATTTTAATAGTCCAACTATTTAATCAATAATTAAGGTACTAATAATTATAATGATTAAAATCAATTATATTGATTACTATAATCTAATTATAAAATCAATTATAATCGAATAGTTTGAATATATAGTCCAACTATTTAATAAAACAACGATTTAAATATTAGTCTAACTGACATTTAAATCATAACGACGAATGATATTTGTTTGAGCGTGTATGGCAAGTAATTAAACGAGTATTGCAAATTCAATTCTTGCCTCCCACTATTTTTCGGCGAGCCTCTAACCCTCTGTCGAGTACTCGGGAAACCGCGTTTCCTAGTGGGCTAGGATCCGTTAAATAACACACAATTGACTTTGGCCAACAAATTGTATGATATTTAACTAGGTAGATCTCTAAGATCAATTGGATCCAATCCAATTCCTAGATCCAGTAGGCGGATATCCAAATCCTTAACATATATCTTATATATGCCAATACATCCAATGTATTGCCTAACTTTTTCCTCTTAATCAACTAAGCCTTGGCTTTGGCACAACAAGCTTAATGATCTCAGTCAAGCGCGACCCATTGACCATGGAAAGCTTCGTAATCAATGTCGATGGACAAGAAGTGGTCTTGACTTTGGCCAACAAACCACAACTTGGACAAGACACCAATATAGAACAAAACTCTCGTGATTCAAACACATCTTCGACGGACAAAGGGCTTGACTTTGGCCAACAACCCAATGCCAATCTCGGATCTTGAGTAAGAATCACTCAATGGAAGGAAAAACGCATGATATTTGATGAGGGTTTTTCGCGTGCAAATTGGCTACCAATTTATTATCTTTGTTAAGGTCTCATCATCATACACCCTTAAACATGCATTCTAAATACATAATAAAGCGCATATGAAAATAAACAATAATGATATGCGGATGGATACTTAACACATTGATCCTAGATCAAATCTCTCTTTAACTCTCATGCTAGCACTTGTATCACTTCTACCCGTTACACTACACTTCTATAGAAACCTCATATATATTGAGGGGAATAGATGAGAAGAGAATACAAATAGAATAGAGGTGATAAGGCTGGACACGCAGGTCCAATTTAATAAATCGAATTTATTACAACAATTTCCAAAATTGCCCCCACCCGACTAATCCATCCGACATACACTATTCATTCATCACAACCAAGTATTCACACAAGCATGTTATCAATCAATCTAATCAAATTAATTAATCTGATAATTAGTGATCATCCAATGTTCAAACAACGATTTGATTTTGATCGAGTCAAACTCGTTTTGCGAATAAGTACTCAAAGTACGAATTCTCGAATTAAATTAAACTACGTCATTAAATCCAATTTAATATGCATTCAATTCTAATTCGTTATTTAATTCCAAATTAAATATTACACTTTAATAATAAACCTTTTACGACTTAAATTCCAAATTTAATCGCAACGCGTCTCAAAGACCGATTAACGTCCAACGTCAATTCAATTAAAGTCCAATGGGCTTTTAATTGATTTCTTAAGGCGTGGACTTTTGGTCAACTCGGGTCAAACCGAATAACCAAAATCCAATCCGGGATTTACCCCATAAGCCCATAAATCAATCTTGGCCCATTAGGCCCAATTAAACTTTAAAGGTTCATTAAATCGCATTTGGGCTTTATGGAAGCGGTTTTGGGCCCAATTGGATCCAATCCAATTTGCCTAAACCTAACTTTGTACAACAAAGCCCAACAAGCCCAATGACAACTTTAAAAGCCAAAATCCAATTTCAAGGCCCAATTAATTAAATACAAAAATCCATTTCACATTCAATTAACCTAAAGTGTATTACATGAATAATTACCCAAATTAACATTTCTAAAACATTAATTTTACAATTAATCATGCACAATTCATTATCACATGCCCACACATTTAATGAAAAATCAAACCCATTTTCATGCTTCAAAGTCTTGGCAATTTGGGGATTTTATGTCCGATTCAAATTCAATCCAATCAATTACACAATTGACATTAAATCATATCCCCAAATGATTTCCAATTCATCTAATGAACAAAAAATCAAAATTCCAAGACAATTAGGACTTATCAAATTCGGCCACCATAAGCAAATTGGGGAAAAATGATCCAATCACATTTTCATGAAATTGATCCAATCAATCTTCAATTCAACCATATTTAAGCATACTTAATCATCCAATTTCATAAAATCATGCTCAAATTCAAAATACCCAATTTATCATTTTAGGCCAACTTTAATATTTGGGGAAAAATATTTCAAACATTAATTCATGAAATTTATCTAATCAATATTCAATTAAACATGTATTAAGCATACTTAAACATCCATATTATTCAAATCATGCTCAAATACAAAATACCCAAATTTTAAGCCATAAACTTTCATGCTTGAACCTAGGCTTTTGATGTCATTGTTGGTTTCTATTTAGGTCTCAAGATCATAACAAGCATGAATAATAAGTGTGAATACATCAAAGGAGATAGTGGAATACTCACATCGATCGGTTGTGACGATTTGAAGAAGAACAAAGTGATTTTCTCCTTCAAAGTGGCGCCAATAGCAGTGCAGTCCACTGCTCACTGTTTTCAGTTTTGGTCCATGAATTTGAGCCTCGAACTTGCGTCAAACGATTCCCGGCTCGTGGGTGGGTTTCCCTAACACCTTCGTATGCCTCTTAGAAGTGTACTACCACTTGGATCTTGCCACAAAACCCTCAAACATCCTTCCTCATTCACGCCATTTTCAGGCAGTCCAAGGCAGCCCCTTGGGCGTGCATTTGAGGAGGGAGAAAGAGAGAAGGAAGATGGATGGAGAGAAAGAGTGTATTAGGTTAAGAGAGATAGATTTTTTGCTTTTAAACTTTGGTGAAAACCATTTCACTTTTTACCCTAAACTTGGTAGGTGAGGGTAAATGGTTTTTAAAAAGCAAACAGGTAGTTGGGTGGTAGGTACACCTACCACACATGGGCCCCACATATTTGAATTCAAAATTCAAATATCTCTACGAACATTTGTCGCGGCTCGGTTCCGTTTTACCGATTAAACGAACTTCCGTCGTTAAATAATTAAATCTAATTTAATTAATATCGATGCCTCGCAAATATATTACGAACGTCGTTTACGAATTAATTCTAAATTAATTCGTTCGTTCGCATTAAAGTCTGACTTTAATTTCGTAATGAAATCCAATTCATATTAATATATTCGATATATTAATTTTAGCCCATTCGAATAAATTAAACAGAAAAATCAAATTTAACTATTAAATTTATTTTACCGATTAATTCCAAATTAATCGCGTTCTCTCTCTTTAGACTATATTTTATCCCAGATAAAATATCTCCGTAATTAATCCCAGATTAATTTTCTCTCTCATCGAATTAATCCCAGATTAATTAAAGTGCGAGTCATACATCATCGGTGAATCATTGGGAAGCGACCCATGAGATCCCTGGATATGTGGCAGTAAATACGGTCGTCGGACTATCCGAACACGTAAGTACCAAGTACTACGTTTTACCGATTCACAAGACAAGGTTGGCTTCTAGCAAAGCACCATGCCTACCCAATTCTCCGGAAATATCCTTACAGGAATGAAGGATCTGTATCAGGCGTAGTATACATCGTATAGTGTATATCGATCTAGTATCGGATGGTCACGTGCTAGGCCTGGGGCTGGAGTTGTGCCTGCCCCGTACGAACACATGTCGAATGTCTGGTAACTAGTCTCTATAATCGGATATACATGACCTAGTCATAATATCTCAATGGCCGCGCAGCACTTAAGAGCACTAATACCGTATCCTACGTGACATCATCTCCACTATGACTGGAGTGATACTTCCGTCTTGACATCACAAACCCAATACTCTAACGATTCTCAATATATCCAGTATTGGCATACACAGAACCGGTTAAAGCCCTGGACGACCTCAACCAAAGTATATTGATTGTCGTAAGTATTAGCGGTGCAAGTCTCAGGTTAAGACCAAATACACCTACCCTGATTTCGGACTCCCATAGACACACAGTCATACTACCAATGGGATTCCGAGGGGGTCTATCCAGAGCGAAGCTGTTTCCCGTATCATCGGTGAAACACAACCTTCTATTACACTTGCATGAGTATCCAATACCCAAATATATGAGAACTATGCCGTTGTGCCCTCACAACGCGCACAAGTGCAATACTAGTCTTTTACGTATCTATCGATGTCCAATCTCGATAATACTCTGACTAGGGATATTAATGATTTATCCTACGTGGACTGATACTGTCTCATATCATTCTCCGTCCAGGAACAAATCATAGGGACCTCTCATCATTTTATACATCTAAGGTGATCTAATCACAAATGATAAGAGAGCAATCTCCTTTGTGACATAGTTAATTTGTACAACACACCATGATCTGTACAAATAGTGACGCTATGGTCATAATTGTCCAACAGAAACTGAGTGTAAATCTAAGCTTACTTGTTTTTTACTCCAACCAATCTCTACACACTTTGTAATTATTTATTCATTTTTTGAATGACTAATACCAAATCTTGGATTTGGTATATCATAATTTTGATTTTGGAAAATCAAATAACACAACTCAAAAATTGAAAAAAAAAAAACTCTATCTCCCTCTTTTCTTTGTTGAGGCCGAGAGCTTCCCTCTCCTAGTGAGAAAATTTGTTGCAAATTTTCTTCATTGCTAGCACATCAAAGAGTCTACAAAGGTGTTAGGAAAACAATCCATTGAGCTTGGAATTCATTCACCAAGCTTGGAGCTCAACATACAATCAAAGAGATGAGCTTGGAGCAGTTCTAAAGGAGACAAATTTTGTTCTCAACACATCCAAGAAACCGATCAAAGTGAGTATCATTTCCACAATCTTACTTTGTGTATTCACATCTTTTATGCTTATTAGATCCTTGGCAATGTTCTTAGAGAACCCAACAGGGGTGACTGCAACTTGTTTTAGTTACATGAAGCAAGCATCTTTATATTTGAGTCTAAAATGAGCTTGTAATTGATCAAAACACCAACTAGATATTTTGAGGAACTAAATGCTTGTGTTCCTAATATTCATAATGAATAGTTGTGCATTTCAAGTTTGAAGAAATTTCACCTTGTGTAGGAAAACGACAAAAGCTTCTACAGTCACTAGTCCTTTTTACTAAGCATCATATGGTAATCAAGCAAACATGGTTAGATCTAATAACTTGGCTTATGGTGGCATCATTAAAACGAAAGGTCCTAGACAAGCTATCAAAAGGCATTTCAATGCTGTTTAGAAAGGCAAACACAAGTCTTAGACACAACTCTAATGAGCTACAAAAGTACTTTATATTGAAATAACCAAAACCTTCCCAAATTTTACAGAGATGTAGATCCTGCTTAAAAGCCTATCTTCTAGTTTCTTGAAAGCAATTCACATATTGCTTCATGTATAACAATTGAGGTTGTAGAACCCTTAACTCCAGACCTCCATAATATAAATTATGAGCCTTTTCACCACCCATTTATTAGGCATATTAACACACTAATGTAGTTAAACATATTGATATTAACACTATCAATAAAATTGTGTTGAAGTTTACCAACCAGTAAACAATAAACCAAAACAAATATGAAGGATAAACCATTTAAAGCCCATTAATTAACCACCACACCATAAACCGCAAGGCATATTAAATTTTCAGTTATATCATATGAAGATGTGCAAAGAAGTGAACAAATAATTAAAACTCCTCAACTAAATAACTGAACAAAAATAATAACAAATAGGAAAAAAAAAGAAACATTACACTAACAACATCAATAACATTTCCACTAAATGAAACTTTCGGCCAACAAAAGAACAAGGAATAAAATAAGGTAGAATTAACAAACTTGAAATAACAATAAAACTGAGTATCAAAGTACCATAGCTCCAAACACGATGAAACAGTCCAATAGATCACGAGTACCTAAAATTTTATCTAAAACAACTTCTTATTGAAAACAAGAAATAATTTTTTTCTATTGGCTGAGGAACAAGAAAACTTCTATTAAAATCAAATGAAAGGGTGAAACTCCCCACATAACAAGGACAAACTGCAAAACATACCTACAAGTGAACATAATATTAACAAATATATTTCATTACAAATACCAAAACAAAGTTCTTACACATGATGCTTATGTTTAATTGGTTTCTTAAGAAACATAAAACCACCAAACAAAAGAAAAAATTTCATTTCACCTCCTCATACCATTCGGCCATGGCCAAGAATGCAAAACATAAAAATTTCCAAGAAACTCAAGCCTAATCCGTGCTAGAAGGTCACTAAATGCATGATTAAACACTCTATTAAGCTTCATTATGCCATTTTAATCAAACCCCAAACTTAGGTATGCAAGTTACGAATTTGGGCATGAGATTACACTCATGAATTTTCTGGGGAAAGCCAAGAAAAAGGATAATGGACTTACATGGTTGAAGAATGCTTGAGGAACCACCCTCTCTCGATCGAAGCCATGATCGTGGTTAAGGGAAGCAAGAAAAGATATTTTGAATTCCTTCTTCTAGAGGAATCATGGAAAATGGGGGCTGCCTCCTTGTTTGTAAATCACTTGAGGGAAGCTTCCAATTGAGCCCTAGAATAAAGCAATGGTTCTTGTGATTTCTCTATAGGAATCGTAAAAACAAAATGAGTAAAGAAGATGATGATTAGTGGACTGGGGGCTGTTTTTTTCAGTGGAAGCAGATTTTTTTGAATTAAATAATACTATTTCTTTAAGTCACATGAATTTTCAAGACTATTCCCGAAGTTCTACAATAACAGCGGAAAACCTCGCGTGTTTGACTTGGTTCAAATTTTAGAAACATGTTCAACACGAAGGTTATAGATCTTTGTCTTAGCTTTCCGAAAATATAAAATTCAATGCAATCGAACATCACATGAAAAAGTTACGGCTGAAATACCAAAGGCTGTCCGAATCGCATTAAAATTTAAATGCAAAGCGAAACTGAAACATTTCCTCTTCGTGTTTCCAAATTAATTTATATAAGTAATAACAAATTAATGATGCATATTTGAATGCTTAAAGATTTCACACAACACACGAATAAATTTCGTAATTGTATCACGGAAAACGACTATTACATTCTCATCCCCTTATAAAAATTTCGTCCTCGAAATTTACTGGTCCTTATGTCTAATCATTCGAAATCGAACGCACGTATATTACAATATTACCCGTATTTAGGATGTTATCTCACTTTATACATTTTCAAAAGTCACATGTCTCATACATCAATACGACTATGCTATTTCAAAGCAACATAAATCAAATCAATCATTTCAACCAGAACTAAATCAAACTTGTTGTTTTAATTCACATTCATTCATAGGAATACTCCCAACCGTTTAAAATTCATCATTCCCAGAAGCAGAAAGCCAAACACGGATTCTATACATCCAATCACATGCATCATTCGAACGTAGAATATAACACAAGTTCGTTTCACACAATCCAATACAGTATCAAAATAAAAACTTAACACGAATTACATACTATCTATTTCATTCACAAAACAGAATAGAACTCATTCATTTCACATCATATCATTCTACATCATATATGTAAACGATATCAATATCAAAATTTACATACGTATATATCTCATCGCACCTACAATTTTTGTAAGGCTGACAAGGCATACATCACCATTACAATCCTTAATAGGTTCATGACTAACTATAAGCTTACATACGTATTTTTATTACAAACATAATCTTTTATATCAACCAATACATCCATTGTTACGACCAGAAGTGACCCATAATCATAGTGCTCTTATAATGTTGATAGTCTTAAATATGTCAATCTCTGTCATTATTCAAAATAGAAAGCGTAAAACGATATCTTTCAAAAACTATTTCGAAAATACATTTGAAAAACTCTTTTACGGTAAAAAAAATTAGTTTCAAAATCCATTATCGTAAAACCATATCGAGCATACAACATAACTCACTGGACGAAACATAAACAAGCGTCCAATGCCCAAATCGCGGGCACGAAATGATCCCATGTCGACAGAGGTCGGGTCGGGTCGGCCCACTGCAGTTGGACAAACCCCTATACAAGCATCATGGCGGAAAAATGTCATATCAAATTATAAAACTGTAAAAACCATATACAAGCACCGTGACGGAAACATATCATATCGTATAATATCATGAACAATGTCGAAATGCATCACAATCAAAATGTAATTCTTTTGAAATTATTTTTCCCCCAAGACATAAATATGTGTAAATCAAAAATAAATCTTTTGATGCAAGGTTTTCAAAATACATATCGATCGCCCACTGTTCAATCGCGCGCACAGACCGAACTGTGTACGGACTATGTCGACAGGGTAGTGGCCCAGCCATTTTCCGATGGTCTAGACCTCATAACAAGCGCCCCAGCCATGTCGGAACAAAACATATATTAGTTCCACGGAGGGTCAAAAACTTAAAATCATCAAGCAACGTAATGGAAACAGATTTTTGAGCGTCTCGGCGGAAATAAGTTTTACGGTTTAAAAACATCAAAATCATTTTCGAGCACCTAAACAGAAACATATTATCAAGCACCTCGATAGAAACATATCGATAAATCTAAAAACATGAAAATGTTAATCAATCATCGAGGTGGAAATATTTTCTTTATTCTTTATAATCTAAATTGAAATATCTAAAAACTCTTTAAATCTAAATTGAAATATCTAAAAACTCTCTCTTTTTCTTTCTTTTCAAAACACTTTTGTGCCAAAAATCAAATACCAAGTTTTCAAAACATGATTCAAAATCTCAGAACACAATTCAGACTATCAACATCTTGGCATAATTCGTGCCCCAAAACAATATGATTTCAAATCACATACATATTCATATCTCTACATAAACAACATACTTTTAACTTAGTACACCTATACACATATAAATATTCATAGTACACAAACATATACAGATAATCCAAATCATCCATATCAATCAAAATCATAGCACGTCATACCATATACCAGAAATCAACTCAAGTTACAAACATAGGACCTATATGATCCATATGAACAGAAACCTTACTCGGACGATCAGATACCTTGTAGCAGCAGTCATCGACACCTAAACCCTTGCTCTGATACCACAACTGTAACACTTAACCAGAGGTATAATGCTACCGGCAAGAGACAGGATTGACCCATCTCCATAAGCCTCTGAATTTACCGAAAATTCAGCATGATGTATCCTAAAACTGGACAACCTGGATCATAGTCCAGCATCAAAGGGAATCTATGTATATATCAAATAAATAAAAGGACCTCAAGTCCACACAAATCTCATCAAAATCATATCCTAAGGGCTCCGCCCACATCATCTATCAACACTCAATGGCTCAGTGCCCACCACATCATAAACAATTAAAACATTTACTTAATATATATACAAACAACGTGCTCATCACGACAAATAAGCAATAACCAAATATCCTAAACTTCTCCCAAGACACTTGAGGAGGTGACTGCAACTTGTTTTAGTTACGCGAAGCAAACATCTTTATATTTGACTCTAAAATGAGCTTGTAATTGATCAAAACAGGAACTAGATATTTTGAGGAACCATATGCTTGTATTCCTAATATTCATAATGAATAGTTGTGCATTTCAAGTTTCACGAAATTTCACATTGTCTTGGAAAACAACAAAAGCTTCTACAGTCACTAGTCCTTTCTGCTAAGCAGCATATGGTAATCAAGCAAACATGGTTAGATCTAATAACTTGGCTTATGGTGGCATCATTAAAACAAAAGGTCCAAGACAAGCTATCAGAGGTATTTCAATGCTGTTTGGAAAGGCAAGCCTAAGACTTAGACACAACTCTGATGAGCTACAAAAGTACTTTATCTGAAATAACCAAAACCTTCCCAAATTTTACAGAGATGTAGATCCAGCTTAAAAGCCTATCTTCTAGTTTCTTGAATGCAATTCACATATTGCTTAATGTATAACAACTGGGTTTGTAGAACCTTTAACACCAGACCTCCATAATATAAATTATGAGCCTCTTCACCACCCATTTATTAGCCATATTATCATGCAAATATAGTTAAATATATTGATATCAACACCATCAATAAAATTATGTGGAAGTTTACCAACCAGTAAACAATAAACCAAAACAAATATGAGGGATAAACCATTTAAAGGCCATTAATTAACTACCACACTATAAACCGCAAGGCATATTAAATTTTCAGTTATATCATATGACGTTGTGCAAAAAAGTGAACAGACTATTAAAACTCCTCAACTGAAAAACTTATGAAAAATAATAACAAATAGGAAAAAAAAAAGAAACTTACACCAACAACATCAATAACATTTCCACTAATTGAAACTTTCGGCCAACAAAAGAACAAGGAATAAAATAAGAGAGAATTAACAAACTTGAAATAGCATTAAACTGAGTATCAAAATACCATAGCACCAAACACGATGAAACAGTCCAATAGATCACGACTACCTAGAAATTTATCTAAAATAGCTTCTTATTGAAAGCAAGAAACAATTTTTTTTCCTATTGGTTGAGGAACAAGAAAACTTCTATTAAAATCAAATGAAAGGGTGAACCTCTCCACATAAATAAGGACAAACTGCACAACAGACCTACAAGTGAACAAAATATTAACAAATATATTTCATTACAAATACCAAAACAAAGTTTTTACACACGATGCTTAGAATTAATTGGTTTCTTAAGAAACATAAAACCACCAAACAAAAGAAACAATTCCACTTCACCTCCACATACCATTCGGCCATGGCCAAGAAACGAACCCATTTGCAAAACTTAAATATTTCCAAAAAAAAACTCAAGCTTATTCCATGTTAGAAGGTCACTAAGTGCATGATTAAATACTCTATTAAACTTCATTATGCCATTTTAATCAAACCCCAAACTTGGGTATGCAAGTTACGAATTTGGGCATGAGATTACACTCAAGAATTTTATGGGGAAAGCCAAGAAAATGATAAGGGACTTACATGGTTGAGGAATGCTTGAGGAACCACCCTCTCTCCACAGAAGCCGTGATCGTGGGTTAAGGAAAGCAAGAAAAGAGATTTTGAATTCCTTCTTCTCTATGAATCATAGGAAATGGGGGCTGCCTCCTTGTTTGTAAATCACTTGAGGGAAGCTTCCAATTGAACCCTAGAATGAAGCAAGGGTTATTGTGATTCCTCTATAGGAATCGTCAAAAAAATGAGTAAAGAAGATGATGATTAGTGGATTGGGGACTGTTTTTTTTAAATGGAAGCAGATTTTTTTTTAGAATTAAATATTAGTATTTCTTTAAGTCACACGAAATTTCTAGATTATCCCGATGTTCTACAATAACAGCGGAAAAACTCGTGCATTTGACATGGTTCTAATCCGATTTTAGAAACATGTTCAACATTGTAGATCTTCGTCTTAAATTTCCAAAAATATAAAATTCACTGAAATCAAACATCACATGAAAAAGGTACGGCTGAAAAATCAAAGGCTGTCCGGATCGCATTAAATTTTAAATGCACAGCAAAACTGAAAAATTTCCTCTTCGTGTTTCCAAAATAATTTATATAAGCAATAGCAAATGAATGATGCATATCTGAATGCTTGAAGATGTCACGCAACACACGAATAAATTTCGTAATTGTATCACAAAAACTGACTGTTACATTCTCCTCCCCTTATAAAAATTTCATCCTCGAAATTTCCTCGTCTTTATGTCTAATCATTCGAAATCGAACGCACGTATATTACAATCTTATCCGTATTTTGGATCTTATCTCACCTTATACATTTTCAGAAGTCACATCTCTCATACACCAATACGACTATGCTATTTCAAAGCAACATAAATCAAATCAAATATTTCATACCAGAATCAAATCAAACTTGTTGTTTTAATTCACATTCATTCAAAGGAACACACTCAAACCGTTTCAAATTCATCCATCCTAGAATTAGAAAGCAAAACACGAATTTTATACAGCCAATCACATACATCATTCGAAATGAAGAATATAACACAAGTTCGTTACACACAATCCAATACGGTATCAAAATCGAAACTTGAAACGAATTTCATACTATCTATTTCATTCACAATACAAAATGGGACTCATTCATTTCACATCATATCATTCTACATCATATATGTAAACGACATCAATATCAAAATTTACATACGTACATATCTCATCGCACATATACTTTTTTTGTAGGGTTGACAAGGCATACATCACCATTACAATCCTTAAAAGGTTCATGACTAACTATAAGCTTACATACTTATTTTCATTACAAACATAATTTTTTATATCAACCAATACATCCATTGTTACGGCCAAAAGTGACCCATAATCATAGTGCTCTTATGATGGTGATAGTCTGAAATATGTCAATCTCTGTCATCATTCAAAATAGAAATCGTAAAACGATATCTTTCAAAAACTAATTTGAAAATACATTTGAAAAACTCTTTTACTGTAAACAAAATCAGTTTCAAAATCCATTATCGTAAAATCATATCGAGCATCCATCATAATTTACTGGACGAAACATAAACAAGCATCCAATGCCCAAATCGCGGGCACATATCGGACAATGATCGAAACGATCCCATGTCGATAGAGGGTCAAGTCGACCCACTGTAATTGGACAAACCTCTATATAAGCATCACGGCAGAAACATGTCATATCAAATTATAAAACTGTAAAAACCATATACAAGCTTCATGACGGAAACATATCATATCGTATAATATCATCAACAATGTCGAAATGCAACACAATCAAAATATAATTCTTTTGAAATCATTCCCCCCAAAACATAAATATGTGTAAATCAAAATTAAATCTTTGATGCAAAGTTTTTAAAATGCATATCGATCATCCACTGTTTAATCACGCGCACAGATCGGATAGTGTACGGACTATGTCGACAGGGTATTGGCCCAACCATTTTTCGATGGTCTGGACCTCATAACAAGCGTCGCAGCCATGCTGGAACGAAACATATACAAGTGCCACGGAGGGTTAAAAATAAAAAATCATCATGCACCGTGACGGAAAAATATTTTCGAGCGTCTCGCCGGAAACAAGTTTTACTGTTTAAAAACATCAAAATCATTTTCGAGCATTGAAATGGAAACATATTATCAAGCACCTCGACGGAAACATATCGATAAATCTAAAAACATGAAAACGTTAATCAAGCATAGAGTCAGGAATATTTTCTTTATTCATTATAATCAAAATTGAAATATCTAAAAACTTTCTCTATTTCTTTCTTTTCAAAATACTTTTGTGCCAAAAATCAAATACCAAGTTTTCAAAACATGGTTCAAAATATCAGTACACAATTCAGACTATCAACATCTTAGGATAATTCATACCCCAAAACACTATGATTTCAAATCACATATATATTCATATCTTTACATAAACAACGAACTTTTAACTGAGTACACATATACACATACATATACTTATAGTACACAAACATATACAGATAATCCAAATCATCCATATCAATAAAAATCATAGCACTCTTGGAGTTTACCAAGGTCCCAAGGATCAATAAATCAAGCATGAAACACATGTGAATACATACGAGGAGTTGCGGAATACTCACATCGATCGGTTGAGCGACGCGGGAGGCAACAAAAATTCCATTTTCTGCTCCTTGTGCACTCAGCAGTGAGCTGGTTGTACAGTCAACTGTTTTCGGTTTTGAGCTTCAAGAATCAAGCTCCAAGCTTCGTCAAACGATTCCCGGCTCATGGGTGAACTTCCCTATCAACTTCGCATGTCTCTCGGAGTGCTAGCTCTCTTGATTTTTGCCACAAAAACCATCACACTTGCTTCATTTTTCCTTCATGACTCACGTCAGTTCACTGCCAAGACTAGAAGAAAATAGCCCTCCATGGGCGTGAATGAGGAAGATAATGGAGAGAGAGAAGAGTTGAAAAATGTGTTAAGTGTAATTGATTTCTAAAATCAATTTAACATATACCAAACATATAATAATAATATATGTCACTCAAGCTTTTAAAAGCTTTTCAACAACTCCCATCAAGTCACATCTATCAATCAAGTTGTCAAGTCACATCACTCAAAGTGACAAGTGATTTGACGCTTGATGCGACTAATGATTTGATGTTTGATTTGACTTGCGTGCCGCACTCGAATTCGAAATGCGAATGCGCTCGAAAATAATCTTGGGCTCTGGTTCGCTAATTCCAAATTAACGAAACAAATAGTGACGTTATGGGTCATAATTTTCCAACAATCTCCCACTTGGCCTATTGCCAGTCACTCGAGTTTCTAACACCCGAACTATGTACTGTTGGCTCAAATTGTTGAGAAAATACTTTCGTCAGCGGATTTGCATGATTATCGTCTGATGCGATTTATTCGATCATCACATCGCCACGATGTATGATCCGAACGAATCAAATGAATATCGAAGTATATATCTAGATCATTGTTGAGACCATTAATTCTTTAGCCTATGCTGACGCCTAGCTCAGCTGCTAACAGAATTATATCTAATCTAATAAGATTTTGTATCGACCCAGAAGGCTTCTATTGCTGCCTCAGCTGCAGCAATAACCTGTATTTGTTGTTTATTCGGTGACAGTATCTTGCCTTTAAGATTTCCAGCTCACTGTTATGTTATTCAAACTGTATAGTATCGTTTGCGACTTATAGTCGTTTTATCGGTTTGGAAACTTGCTACAGTGATCCCAGTCACTTCAAGTTCTCCATCTCCATTGATTAAGACAACATCCATAGTTCTCTAAGATAGTAAGTATGTTCTTAACTTCAATCCAGTGACTATCACTCGGATTGGCCTGTTTGTGAATCCATATGCTCAAAGCGTATGAGACACCAGGTCGCGTACATTTTTCAATGTACGATTTCTCGGAGAGTTTTTTCGAAAGTCAAGCTTTCACCGATTATATTTATGGGAATATCATTTCCAAGAAATGATATATATTATTATCATTATTTATAGGACAACCACTGTCAGTGCACTCCCACTAACCCTCTTATATACACAAGAATCTTTTCATTTTTGAATTAAATCATAAACTATTATGATTACATCAAAATGATAATTCCTAGAACCTATGCTTGCTTCAATCCAAACATGGATCGAACAACCTGCAAACCTTGTTTGCTAGTTTAGATACGACAAAACCGTCAGGATGTTGTAAACACCCTCCAAAAGGTTTCCTTTTAAGGAAAGCGATTTTCCCGTTCAGCTGTCATATTTCATAAATGAAACATGCAGCAGTAGCAAGCATTATCCAAATGGATTTACCGTGGCAACAGTTGAAAGGTTGAATCGTAATCAACACAATATTGATAACGATACCTTTCCGCTAAAAGCCTAGCTTTATACGTTTGTATGTTGCCTTCCATGTATGTCTTCCTTGAAGACTAATAAGAACCAATAGGCACAATGCCTTGCGGTACATCAACTAGTATCCAAACTTATTGATATACATGGAATCCATTTTAGACTCATGACACTTTGTCATTATAGGGAGTCAATACCTTGTATCACTTCCTCATACTTAGTCAGTTGGTATACCTCAATAAGATAGACATCTTTATGAGGTGAGATCAGAAATCCATACCCTAGGTTGTTTTCTGACTCTCTCCGACATACGCGGTTCTTGTGTATTCGAAGATTAATGGTGTAGTTTCATCCTTGATGAACTATTTGTGTTCCATTAGGATTCGGTGCCTGGAACAGTATCACTCTGATTTTCATCGAGCTTTACTATCCTCCCACTTACCACTGCATATCGGTATTCCTCTTAGGAAAACCGCATGGTGAACAACAATCTAATTGTTCTCGTGTGAGTTGTATAAGTACTATACTTATGATATCCCTAGGATAACCTATAATTGGCACTTATCCAATTTGGGTTTTAGTTTGGTATCATCCAAACATATGCCTAGCATTCCCAAATCATCAGGAATGTGAAACCCGGTTTCTTTCCCGTTCATATCTAATATGATATCTGTCAAACAGATTATTATGGAACCTTATTCTAAATAAGTTCTGCAATGTCAAAGCTTATCCGTTGAAGGAAATGGTAGCTCAGAGCGACTCATGATTAACCTTATCATGTCCAACAAAATTCGGTTTATCTTTTCGGACACACCGTCAAATTGACGTGTTCTGGGAGGAGTCCTCATTTGAAAGAATACTTTACTCTTTCAAGTATATAAGAAACTTATTGCTTAAGTATTTTCCATTATGGTCTTACCGTGATGGTATAATACTTTAGTCGATCTGTTTGTCTATTTCGTGTCGAAACTTTAAAAGTTTCCGATTTGTGTTTCAAAACAAACACATAACCATAACGCGATGCCACATCCGTAAAGGTCACGAAATATTCATATCCACTTCTAGCCTAGCTAGATATGGGCCCACTTGTTTCACTATGAAATAGGGCTAACAGATTGGTGGCATTTGCACTTTTACCAAGTAAATAGTGTTATAGGCACTTTGCCCAATAAACTAGATTCATAGACTTTATTTGAATGGAATCAAATCAGTCCTAGTACCCACTCTTCAAAAGTGCGGATATACGATCCTGTTGGACAAAATGACCCATAGCGTCACTATTTGCACAGATTATTGTGTTGTTGTAGTAAATTAACTATGTGACAAGGAAATTGCACTCTCATCATTTGTGATTAGATCACCATAGATATATAAATGAAGAGAGGTCCCCATGATTAGTTCCTGGACTGAGAATGATATGAGACAGTATCAGTCCCCGAAGGATTAATCATTAAATATCCCTAGCCGGAGTATTATCTAGACTGGACATCGATAATGCGGAATAGGCTAGTATTGCACTTGTGTGCGTTGTGAGGGCACAACGACATAGTTCTCATATATATAAGTATTGGATACTTATGCAAATGCGATAGGAGGTCGTGTTTCACCGATGGTACAGGAAACAGCTTCGCTCTGGATAGACCCTTCGGAATCCCATTGGTATTATGACTATGTGTCTATGGGAGGCCGAAATCAAGGTAGGTGTGTATAGTCTTAACCTGAGACTTACATCGCTAATACTTACGATAATCGATAGACTTTGGTCTTGGTGGTACAGGCTTTAACCGGTTCTGCGTACACCACTTCTGGGTTTATCAGAGAGTCGTAGTGTATTGGATGTGTTGTCAAGACGGAAGTATCACTCCAGTCATAGTGGAGATGATGTCACGCAGGATACGGTATTAGTGCTCTTAAGTGCTGCGCGGCCATCGGGATATTATGACAAGCTCATGTATATCCGATTATAGAGACTAGTTACCAGACATCCGACATGTGCTTCGTACGGGGCAGACACTTATCCAGCCCCAAGCCTAGCACGTGACTATCCGATAATGGGCCGATACGCACAATACAATAGTATACTACGCTTGATACAGATCTTAAATATTCTTAAATGGATATGTCCGGAGAATTGGGAAGACTTGGTGGTTTGCTAGGAGTCGACCTTGTCTCGTAAATCGGTAGAACGTAGTACTTGGTACGTACGTGATTCGGATACTCCGACGACCGTATTTACTGCCAACTTATCCGGGGATCTCATGGGTCGCTTCCCGATAATCCACCGATGACGCACAACTCGCACTCTTGAATAATCTGGGATTATATAGAAGAGAGAGAATATTAATCTAGGATTAATTACAGAGATATTTTATCTAGGATAAAATATCATCTAGAGAGAGATAACGATTAATTCGGAATTAATCGATAAATTAATATATTCGATATATTAAATGAAATTAGATTTCGACGCGGAATTAAAATTAGATTTTAATTCGGGCGAACGAATTAATTTAGAATTAATTCGTTAGCGACGTGAATAGTGAATTCGCTAGGCGTAATCATTTAATTACGACGCGACGGAAAAATCGTTAATTTGGAATTAACGAACCCGAGCCCGAGTGTGATTGCGATCGCATTCGTATTTCGAATTCGAGTGCGGTGACGCAAGTCGCATCAAGCGTCAAATCAATCGTCACATCAAGCGTCAAATCAAAAGTCACTTTGAGTGATTGATTGATTGATTGATGGATTGATGGATTGACTTGCATCACATCACTTTATTAAAGTGACATGTGAATAGTTGATGTAAGTTGGTGTAATAGTGTTTGGAGGGAAAAACTTTTACTTTTGATTTTATTTAAATCAATTAAGTAATTGGTTTTATTTATTTTTCTTGGAAAATATATAAAGCTTTTTGGAAAAGCTTTTAACCAATTATTACACAAAATTCTTTCTCTCTCATTTCTCCTCTTCTCCTCACGCCCAAAGTGAGAAATACTCACTGGTTTTGGAAGCAAAATGGCGTGAGCAATAGGGAAGCCAATAGTGGTTTTTCATGGTGAGAAATCAAGTGCTAGAACACTTACGAGTCTTGCGAAGGTGGTAGGGAGGTTCGCCCATGAGCCGGGATCCGTCGGACGAGGCTTGGAGCTCCGTTTTCTCAGCTCAAATCTGAAAATTGGAGGCAGTGGACTGCACAGCTTGGGCGTCCTTGGCAGTGAGTTTTTGGGCTTGATTCGTCTCCAAATCGACTCAACCGATCGATGTGAGTATTCCGCTATCTCCGTTGGTGTATTCACACAATGTTTTCATTTCTTGTTTGATCCTGGGACCTAGATTAAAACCAACAATGGCATCAAGAGCCTTAGGTTCAAGCATGAAAAATGTAGGGCTTAAAATTTGGGTAAATTGATTTTTAGCATTATTTAGTTAAATTATTTGATTGAGCATGTTTAAATGATGTTGAATTGCATTTTGGTTGGACCAATTTGTTGAAAATTGATTTGGAATTATTTTCCCCAAATTGAAGACCTTGGCCAAATGGTATAGTGATTTTGGGTTCTTGGAAATTTTGTTTTTTGATTCATTAGATGAATTGGAATCATAATGTTTGATGTTAATTTGAGGTCAATTGGATTGTACTTTGAATTGGACAAAAAACCCCAAAATCTTGTGTTGGCCGAATGGACTTATTGCCCTAATGTCTTGGTAATTTTGATTTTGTGACATTGGATGTGTATGAAATCAAATTGGATGGTGATTTAATGTCGATTGTGGGTTCGATTGGATTGAAACCAAATCGGACACAAAATCCTTCCTTGGCCGAGAGCATTAAGTATGTAAATGGGTTTGATTTTTCATTTTGTGTGTTGGACATATAATAATGAATTGAGTATGATTAATTGGACTAATTTAGTGTTTTGGAAATGTTGATTTAGTTGATTAATCATGTAATGCACTTTAGGTAATTAAATTGCTAAATTGGATTTATGTAATTTAATTATTTAGCCTTAAATTGGATTTGGGCTTCTAATGTTGTATTTGGGCCTATTGGGCTTGATTTTATCAAGTTGTGTTTAGGCCAAATGGATTGGATCCAATTGGGCCCAAAACCTTAACCATAAAGCCCAAATGCGACTAATGAACCTTTAAAGTTCAATTGGGCCAAATGGGCCAAGATTGATTTATGGGCTTATGGGGTAAATCCCGGATTGGACTTTGGTTATCGGTTTGACCCGAGTTGACCAAAAGTCCACGCCTTAAGAAATCAATTAAAAGCCCATTGGACTTTAATTGAATTGACGTTGGACGTTAATCGGTCTTTGAGACGCGTTACGATTAAATTTGGAATTTAAATCGTAAAAGGTTTATTAAATAAAAGTGTAATATTTGATTTGGAATTGAATAATGAATTAGTATTAAATACATGTTAAATTTGATTTAATGATGTAGTTTAATTTAATTCATGAATTTGTACTTTAAGTACTTATTCGCAAAAACGAGTTTGACTCGAACAAAATCAATCGTTGTTTGAACATTGGATGATCACTTAATTATCAGATTAATTAATTTGATTAGATTGATTGATAGCATGCTTATGTGTGTGAATACGTGGTTGTGTTGAATGAATAATGTATATCGGATGGATATTAGATGGGTGGGCAATTTTAGAAATTGTTGTAATAAATTCGATTTATTAAATTGGACCTGCGTGTCCAGCCTTATCACCTTCATTCTCTCTTTGTATTCTCTTCTCACCTATTCCCCTCCATGTAAATGAGGTTTCTTTAGAAGTGTAGTGTAACGGGTAGAAGTAATACTAGTGCTAGCTTGAGTGAGAAAGGGAGAGATTTGATCTAGGATCAATGTGTAAAGTATCCATCCGCATATTATTATTATTTATTTTCTTACTCGCTTTATTATGTATTTAGAATGCATGTTTAAGGGTGTATGATGATGAGACCTTAACAAAGATAATTAAATTGGTAGCCAATTTGCACGCGAAAAACCCTCGTTAAATCTGAAAATTGGAGGCAGTGGACTGCACAGCTTGGGCGTCCTTGGCAGTGAGTTTTTGGGCTTGATTCGTCTCCAAATCGACTCAACCAATCGATGTGAGTATTCCGCTATCTCCGTTGGTGTATTCACACAATGTTTTCATGTCTTGTTTGATCTTGGGACCTAGATTAAAACCAACAGATTCTTGTTTAATTGTGTCCCAGACAACAATGCCACGATTAAGTTTCATCTGATCAAATCAGTTTGAGCTATTTGTTTGTCACGTTATATGTTCGAGATTTATTTATATTCAAAATACAAATTATGTTATTCACATCTAATGTGTTTATCTCATTATCATCTTTATATAATGAAACACTTTAGTGTTCTAGAATATAAAGGTTCACCCGCAGCGAGTTAAACAATGATATAAAGATAATGTATCTAGTAAAACTAGTTACATTATAACAGTTCCAAACTTAGGTACACACCCGAAGGTAGTTCCTAAACTTAGGTTTCTGAGGTTAAAACAGCGTCTTTCGTCCCATTTCCGATTCGCATATTAATCTCAATTGAAGTCAGTATCATGTTCAAAACAGATTCTGAACATCAATACATATATTTTATGTTCCACACTAAGTATTTAAAATCCAATTTCAATACTAGTAGTGAACATAATCTTGACAAACATATTTGAAGTCAGAGCCTTGCTCGTTCTTCAATTCCTTCATGTCTGCTTTGTTCAAACGGCAGTCACGCTTCCGCGATCCCGTTTGCCACAATTTAGGCAGACATTTTGGGATATGTCTTTTATCTTCCCAGAAGATTATAATGATTTTGCCTTTGCCATTTTCACACTCCAGAAGCCTTTGGCCAAGCCTTGGGTTTCTAGAATATCGAAGTAAGGTGCGCCTTGCGCTACTTGCCTTATTGTAAATTTTGACTTTGTCTCCTTGAGAATAGTCATTAACCCTCCAAGAGTTAACTTTCGCAATTTAGTACTTCTAAGATCTAAAATAGATCTATGAAGATCCTTCAATTTCATTATCATACTTTAAGGATCTAATCCTTTGTTCTGACAAAGAAATTAAAGAGTCTACTGCGACAAGCTTAATGGATTAAACACTAAAGTTGTCATCACATGAATCTTCCAAAGATCATGCTCTACTAATTGCTCAACTCCGGGCTTAGGCCTAATATGTTATTTTATCAAATAAAGTAACTTATTAGTGTCCAGGACCATCCTGAAATTATTCCCAATTTTGAAAATTAAACCATTTAAATACATTTTCCCTAGGATTATGTTTTAAATGTCAATCTTTCAATTTCTATCTTGATTCTAATAGTCCAACTATTTAATCAACTATAATTTAATAGATTAAAATTAATTATATTGATTACAATAATCCAATTATAAAATCAACTATAAATGAATAGTTTGAATATAGTCCAACTATTTATTAAAACAACATTTAAATATTAGTCCAACTAATATTTAATTTATTTGACGAATGATATTTGAATGAGCGCGTATGGCAAGTAATTAAACGAGTATTGCAAATTCAATTCTTGCCTCCCATTATTTTTCGGCGAGCCTCTAACCCTCTGTCGAGTACTCGGGAAACCATGTTTCCTAGCGGGCTAGGATCCCGTTAAATATCACACAATCTTGACTTTGGCCAACAAATTGTATGATAATTAACTAGGTAGATCTCTAAGATCGATTGGATCCAATCCAATTCCTAGATCCGGTAAGGGGACATCCAAGTTCGAAACATATATCTTATATATGCCAATACATCCAATGTATTACCTAACCTTTTTCCTCTGAACCAACTAAGCCTTGGCGTTGGCACAAAAAACTTAGTGATCCCAGTCAAACGACCCATTGACCATGGAAAGCTTCGTAATCAATGTCGATGGACAAGAAGTGGTCTTGACTTTGGCCAACAAACCAAAACTTGGACAAGACACAAATATGGAACAAAGCTCTCGTTATTCAAACACATCTTCGACGGACAAAGTCCTTGACTTTGGCCAACAAGCCAATGCCAGTCTCGGATCTTGAGTAAGAATCACTCAATGGAAGGAAAAACGCTTAATATTTTACGAGGGTTTTTCGAGTGCAAATTGACAACCAATTTATTATCTTTGTTAAGATCTCATCATCATACACCCTTAAACATGCATTCTAAACACATAATAAAGCGTGTATAATTTAAATAATAATGATATGCGGATGGATACTTTACACATTGATCCTAGATCAAATCTCTCCCTTTCTCTCTCCCGCTAGCACAAGTATTTACTTCTACCCATTACACTACACTTCTAAAGAAACCTCATTTACATTGAGGGGAATAGGTGAGAAGAAAATACAAAGAATGAGGAGGTAATAAGGCTGGGCACGCATGTCCAATTAATAAATCAAATTTATCACAACAATTTCTAAAATTGCCCCACCCATCTAATATCCATCCGATATACATTATTCATGCATCGCAACCATGTATTCATACAAGCATGTTATCAATCAATCTAATCAAATTAATTAACCTGATAATTAGTGATCATCCAATGTTCAAACAACGATTTGATTTTGCTCGAGTCAAACTCGTTTTGCGAATAAGTACTTAAAGTACAAATTCTCGAATTAAATTAAACTACATAATTAAATCCAATTCAATTTGTATTTAATTCTAATTCGCTATTTAATTCCAAATTAAATACTACACTTTATTAATAAACCTTTTACGACTTAAATTCCAAATTTAATCGCAACGGGTCTCAAAGCCCAATTAACGTCCAACATCAATTTAATTAAAGTCCAATGGGCTTTTAATTAATTTCTTAAGGCGTGGACTTTTGGTCAACTCGGGTCGAACCGAATAACCAAAGTCCAATTCGGGAGTTACCCCATAAGCCCAGAAATCAATTTAGGCCCATTAAGCCCAATTAAATTTTAAAGGTCCATTAGTCGCATTTGGGCTTTATGGATGAGGTTTTGGGCCCAATTGGATCCAACCAATTTTGCCTAAACCCAACTTAGTACAACCAAGCCCAATAAGCCCAATTACAACATTTCAAGCCCAATTTCGAAAATTAGCCCAATTCAATTAAATTGCCAAATTCCAAATTCCCAATTTAATTACCTAAAGTGCATTACATAATTAATTATCCACTTAACATTTCTAAAACATCAATTAGCACTAATTAATCATGCCATTAACATTAAAACATGTCCAACGCATTTTAACAAAAATCAAACCCAATTACATGCTTTACTACTCTCGGCAATTTGGGGAATTATGTGTCCGATTCGGTTTCAATCCAATTAATTCCACAATCGACATTAAATCAACATCCCAAATGATTTCCAACACATCCAATGATCAAAAGTCAAAAAATCACCAAGACAAAAATAGGGCATATATTCGGCCAACACCAAAAAATTGGGGAAATTTGTTCCAAACATAATTTCAACAAATTGATCCAATCAATCCTCAATTCAAACACATTTAAGCATACTAATTCATCCAATTTCAATAATCATGCTCAAAATCAAGTTTACCCAAATTTTAAGCCCTAAACTTTTTCATGTTTTTCCTTGCTCATGATACCATTGTTGGAGTTTACTAAGGTCCCAAGGATCAATAAATCAAGCATGAAACACATGTGAATACATACGTGGGGTTGCAGAATACTCACATCGATCGGTTGAGCGACGCGGGAGGCAACAAAAATTCCATTTTCTGCTCCTTGTGCACTCGGCAGTGAGTTGGTTGTGCAGTCCACTGTTTTCGGTTTTGAGCTTCAAGAATCAAGCTCCAAGCTTCGTCAAACAATTCCCGGCTCATGGGTGGACTTCTCTATCAACTTCGCATGTCTCTCAGAGTGCTAGCTCTCTTGATTTTTGCCACAAAAACCATCACACTTGCTTCCATTTTCCTTCATGACTCACGGCAGTTCACTGCCAAGACCAGAAGAAAATAGCCCTCCATGGGCGTGAATGAGGAAGATAATGGAGAGAGAGAAGAGTTGAAAAATGTGTTAAGTGTAATTGATTTCTAAAATCAATTTAACATATACCAAACATATAATAATAATATATGTCACTCAAGCTTTTAAAAGCTTTTCAACAACTCCCATCAAGTCACATATATCAATCAAGTTGTCAAGTCACATCACTCAAAGTGACAAGTGATTTAACGCTTGATGCGACTAATGATTTGACGTTTGATTTGACTTGCGTGCCGCACTCGAATTCGAAATACGAATGCGCTCGCAAATAATCCCGGGCTCTGGTTCACTAATTCTAAATTAACGAATTTTCCGTTGCTTCGTAATTAAATGATTACGCCTAGTGAAATCACTATTCACATCGCTAACGAATTAATTCTAAATTATTTCGTTCGCCCGAATTAAAATCTAATTTTAATTCCGCGTCGAAATCCAATTTCGTTTAATATATCGAATATATTAATTAATCGATTAATTCCAAATTAATCGTTATCTCTCTTTAAATGATATTTTATCCCAGATAAAATATCTCCGCAATTAATCCCAGATTAATTTTCTCTCTCATCTTATTAATCCCAGATTAATTATCCGCATAGGTGTACACAGAACCTGTTAAATCCCTGGACGACCGCAACCAAAGTATATTGATTGTCGCATGTATTAGCGGTGCAAGTCTCAAGTTAAGACCAAATACACCTACCCTGATTTCGGACTTCCATAGACACATAGTTATACTACCAATGGAATTCCGAGGGGGTCTATCCAGAGCGAAGCTGTTTCCCGTACCATCGGTAAAACACAACCTCCTATTACACTTACATGAGTATCCTATACCCAAATATATGAGAACTATGCTATTGGGCCCTCACAACATGCACAAGTGTAATACTAGTCTTTTACGCATTATCGATGTCTAATCTCGATAATACTCTAACTAGGGATATTTAATGATTTATCCTTCGTGGATTGATACTGTCTCATATCATTCTCAATCCAGGAACAAATCACAGGGACCTCATATCATTTATACATCTTGGTGATCTAATCACAAATGATAAGTGTGCAATCTCCTTTGTCACATAGTTAATTTTTACAACAACACCATGATCTGTACAAATAGTGACGCTATGGGTCATAATTGTCCAACAAGCACGTCATATCATTTACCTGAAATCAATTTAAGTTATAAATATAGGACCTATAAGATTTATACGTAACAGAAAACTTACTCGGACGATCGGATACCATGTAGCAGTAGTCACCGACACCTAAATCTTTTCTCTGATACCACAACTGTAACACCATGCCAGAGGCATGGTGCTATCAGTAGGAGACGGGATTGACCCATCACCATAAGCCTCTGAATTGACCGACAATTCGGCATGATGTATCCTAAAACTCGAAAACCTGGATCACAGTCTAGCATCAAAGGGAATCTAAGTAGACATCAATCAAATAAAAATACCTCAGGTCCACACAAATCTCATCAAAGTCATATCCTAAGGGCTCTGCCCACATCATCTTGTTGGAGTTCTACGGTCCCGAGGATCGAATAACAAGCATAAAAACAACGTGTGAATACATCGAGGAAGTTGCGGAATACTTACATCGATCGGTTGAGCGAAGCGACGAAGAGAGAAACAAATTTATGCCCTCTCCAAGAATGGCTCAGCAGTGAGCTGCTGGTCTTCTTCATTTTCTGTCTTTGGTTGAGCTCCATTAAGCTCCAAGCTTTGGTTGAATGATCCCTAGCTCATGGGTGGACTTCCCTATCACCTTCGCATGACTTCGTAGTGTGCTAGCACTCTTGATTTTGCAACAAAATCATGACTTTTTGCTTCCCTTCATGCTCGGTTTTTGCCTAGAAAAACCAGTGAAGAACAGCCCCATGGGCGTGTGTGAGAGAAGAGAAAAGAGGAGAGAGAGATTGATTTTTGGTTGTAATGATTTAGTGTATCTAATACACTTCTCTTTTTAATTTCGAAAATCAAAATAAATCATATACAATCAATAAACAATTGTAAATGTCAATCAAGCTTTCAAAAAGCTTTCTATCAACTTACATCAAGTCACATCACTCATGAATAGTGACTGGTGTCAATCACTCAAAGTGAAAGACATCTATCACTTGATTGACGGATGATGTGACGCTAGATGCGACTAGCGATTTGACGCTTGATTTGATTTACGTGCCGCACTCGAATTCGAAATGCGAATGCGCTCGTAAACAATCTCGGGCTCGGGTTCGCTAATTCCAAATTAACGAATTTTCCGTTGCGACGTAATTAAATGATTATGCCTAGCGATATCACTATTCACGTCGCTAACGAATTAATTCTAAATTAACTCGTTCGCCCGAATTAAAATCTAATTTTAATTCCGCGTCGAAATCTAATTTCGTTTAATATATTGAATATATTAATTTATCGATTAATTCCAAATTAATCGTTAACTCTCTTTAACTAATATTTTATCCCAGATAAAATATCTCCGCAATTAATCCCAGATTAATTTTCTCTCTCATCAAATTAATCCCAGATTAATAAAAGTGCGAGTCAAACGTCATCGGTGAATCTTCGGGAAGCGACCCATGAGATCCCCGGATATGTTGGCAGTAAATCGGGTCGTCGGACTATCCGAACACGTAAGTACCTAGTACTACGTTTTACCGATTTACAAGACAAGGTTGGCTTCTAGCAAAGCGCCATGCCTACCCAATTCTCCAGAAATATCCTTACTGGAATATAAGATCTATATCAGGCGTAGTATATGTAGTATTGCATATTTCGATCCATCATCGGATGATCACATGCATGGTCTGGGGCTGGTGTAGTGTCTGCCCCGTACGAGCATATATCGGATGACGAGCAACTAGTCTCTTTATTATCGGATAATCATGACCAAGTCATATTATCCCGACGGTTGCAACCTTTTTAGAGAACCAGTTATGTATCATGTGCGATCATCATCTCCATATGACTGGAGTGATACTTTCGTCTTGACATTACACCCAACACACTACGATTCTCAATATACCCAGCAGAGGCGTACACAGAACTGGTTAAAGCCCTGAACGAACAAAACCAAAGTATATTGATTGTCGCAAGTATTAGCGGTGCAAGTCTAAGGTTAAGACCAAATACACCTACCCTGATTTCGGAATTCCATAGACACATAGTCATACTACCAATGGAATTTCGAGGGGGTCTATCCAGAGCGAAGCTGTTTCTTGTACCATCGGTAAAACACAACCTCCTATTATACTTGCATGAGTATCCTATTCCCAAATATATGAGAACTATGTCGTTATGCGCTCATAACGCGCACAAGTGTAATACTAGTCTTTTACACATTATCGATGTCCAATCTCGATAATACTCTGACTATGGATATTTAATGATTTATCCTTCGTGGACTGATATTGTCTCATATCATTCTCAATCCAGGAACAAATCACAGGGACCTCCTATCATTTATACATCATGGTGATCTAATCACAAATGATAAGAGTGCAATCTCCTTTGTCACATAGTTAATTTGTACAACAACACCCTGATCTGTACAAATAGTGACGCTATGGGTCATAATTGTCCAACAATCTCCCACTTGGCCTATAGCCAGTCACTCGAGTGTCTAATACCCGAACTATGTACGGTTGGCTCAAATTGCTGAGAAAAGGCTTTCGTCAGCGGATTTGCATGATTATCGTCTGATGCGATTTATTCGATCATTACATCGCCACGATGTATGATCCAAACGAATCAGATGAATATCGAAGTATATATCTGGATCGTTGATGAGACCATTAATTCTTTAGCCTGTGCTGTAGCGTAGCTCAGCTGCTAACAAAACTATATATAATCTAATTAGATTTATTATCGACCCAAATGGCTTCTATTGCTGCCTCAGATGCAGCAATAACCCGCATTTGTTATTTATTCGGTAACAGTATCTTGCTTGGAAGATTTCCAGCTCATTGTACTGTTATTCAACCTGTATAGTACCGTTGTTACGACTTATAGTCGTTTTATCGGTTTGGAAACTTACTACAGTGATCTCAGTCAGTTCAAGTTCCATTTTCTCCATAGTATAAGACAACATCTTTAGATCTCTAAGATACTAATGGATGTTCTTAACTTTAATCCAGTGACTATCACTTGGATTGACCTGTTTGTGAATCCATATGCTCAAAGCGTATGAGACACCAGGTCACGTACATTTTTCAATGTACGAGTTCTTCGGAGAGTTTTCTCGAAAGCCAAGCTTTCACCGATTGTAATTATGGGAATATCATTTCCAAGAAATGACATATATTATCATTATTTATAGGACATTTATTGTCAGTGCGCTCCCACTAACCTCCTTATATACACAAGAATCATTTCGTTTTGAATTAAATCATACACCATTATGATTACATCAAAACGATAATTCCAAGAACCTAATGCTTGCTTCAATCCAAACATGGATCGAATAACTTACAAACCTTCTTTGCTAGTTTAGGTACGACAAAATCGACAGGATGTTGTAAACATCCTCCAAAAGGTTTCCTTTTCAGGAAAGCGATTTTCCCGTTAAGCTGACATATTTCATAAATGAAACATGCAGCATTAGCAAGCATTCTCCAAATGGATTCACCGTGGCAACAAGTAAAAGATTTCATTGTTATCAACACAATGTTGATAACGATACCTTTCCGCTAAAAGCCTAGCTTTTACGTTGGTATGTTGCCTTCCATGTATGTCTTCCTTGAAGACTTATAAAGTACCAATAGGCACAATGCCTTGCGGTACATTAACTAATGTCCAAATATAGTTGGTATGCATGGATCCATTTCGGACTTTATGGCACTTTTCCATAATAGGGAGTCGATACCCTGTATCACTTCCTCATACGTAGTCAGTTCGTATTCCTCAATAAGATTGACATCTTTATGAGGTGAGATCAGAAACCCATACCCCAGGTTATTTTCTGACTCTCTCCGACTTACGTGGTTTTTGTGTATTCGAAGATTATTGGTATAGTTTCATCCTTGATGAACTATTTGTGTTCCATTAAGGAATCGGTGTCTGGAATATTATTACTTCAATTTTCATCGAGTTTTACTTTCCTCTCACTTACCACTGCATATAGGTATTCCTCTTAGGAAAACCACATGGTGAGCAACAATTAAATTGTTCTCTTGTGAGTTGTATAAGTATTATACTTTGGTATCCCTAGGATAACCTACATTTGGCACTTATCCAATTTGGGTTTTATTTTGGTATCATCCAAACATATGCTTAGCATTGCCAAATCTTCAGGAATGAGAAACCTGGTTTCTTTCCTGTTCATATCTAATATGATATATGTCAAACAGATTTATATAGAACCTTATTCAAAATAAGTTATGCACTGTTAAAGCTTATCCGTTGAAGGAAATGGTAGCTCAGAGCGACTCATGATTAACCTTATCATGTCTAACAAAATTCGGTTTCTCTGTTCGGACACATCGTCAAAATGACGTGTTTCGGGAGGAGTCCTCATTGAAAGAATACTATACTCTTTCAAGTATATTAGAAATTTATTGCTTAAGTATTTTCATCATGGTCTAACCGTGACGATTTAATACTTTAGCCGATCTGTTTGTTTATTTCGTGTCGAAACTTTAAAAGTTTCTGATTTGTGTTTCAAAAGAAATACATAACCATAACGAGATGCCACATCCGTAAAGGTCATGAAATATTCATATCCACCTCTAGCCTAGCTAGACATGGGCCCACTTACTTCACTATGAACTAGGGCTTACAGATCGGTGGCATTTGCACTTTTACCAAGTAAAGGTGTTTTAGGCACTTTGCCCAATAAATTAGATTCGTAGACTTTATTTGAATAGAATCAAATATGTCCTGGTACCCACTCTTCAAAAGTGTGGATATACGAGTCTTGTTTAATTTTGTCCCAGACAACAATGCCACAATATGTTTCTCCTGATCAAATCAGTTTGAGCTGTTTGTTTATCATGTTATATTTTTGAGATTTGTTTATATTCAAAATATAAATTCTGTTATTCACATCTAATGTGTTTATCTCAATATCATCTTTATATAATAAAACACTTTAGCGTTCTAGAATATAAAGGTAAATCCGCAACGGATTAAACACTAATATATAGATAATGTTTCTAGTCAAACTAGTTACATTATAACAGTTTCATAATTTAAGTACACACCAGAAGGGTAGTCCCTAAATTCAGGTATCTACGGTTAAAACAGCGACTTTCGTCCCGTTTCCAATTCGCAGATAAATCTCAATCTGAAGTTAGTATCCTGCTCATAGCAGATTCTAAACATCAGTACATATTTATGTATCACACTCAGTATTCAAATCCAATTTTAATACTAGTAGTGAACATATTTATGACAAACATATTTGAAGTCAGAGTCTTGCTCGTCTTCAATTCCTTCATGTCTGCTTTGTTCAAATGGCAGTCACGCTTCCGCGATCCCGTTTGCCATATTTAGGCAGACATTTTAGGATATGTCATTTATCTTCCTCGAAGATTATAATGATTTTGCCTTTGCCCTTTTCAACACTCCAGAAGCCTTTGGCCAAGCCTTGGCTTCTAGAATATCGAAGTAAGGTGCGCATTGCGCTACTTGCCTATTGCAAATTTTGACTTTATCTCCTTGAGATTAGTCACTAACTCTCCAAGAGTTATTATTGCAATTTAGTACTTCTAAGATCTAAAGAATAGATCTATGAAGATCCTTCAATTTCAATATCATACTTTAAGGATCTAACCCTTAGTTCTGACAAAGAAATTAAGGAGTCTACTGCGACGAGCTTAATGGATTAAGCACTAAAGTTATCATCACATGAATCTTCCAAAGATCATGCTCTACTAATTGCTTAACTCCGGGCTTAAGCCTAATATGTTATTTTATCAAATAAAGTAACTTATTAGTTTCCAGGACCATCCTGAAATTATTCCCAATTTTGAAAATTAAATCATTTAAATACATTTTCCCTAGGATTGTGTTTTAAATGTCAACCTTTCAATTTTATCTTGATTCTAATAGTCCAATTATTTAATCAACGATTTCGGTACTATTTATTATAATGATTATAATAGTCCAACTATTTATTAAAACAACAATTTAAATATTAGTCCAACTAACATTTAATTTATTTGACGAATGATATTTGATTGAGCGCGTATGGCAAGTAATTAAACGAATATTGCAAATTCAATTCTTGCCTCCCACTATTTTTCGGCGACCCTCTAACCCTCTATCGAGTACTCGGGAAACCGTGTTTCCTAGTGGGCTAGGATCCCGTTAAATATCACACAATCTTGACTTTGGCCAACAAATTGTATGATAATTAACTAGGTAGATCTCTAAGATCAATTGGATCCAATCCAATTCCTAGATCCAGTAGGGGGACATCCAAGTCCGAAACATATATCTTATATATGCCAATATATCCAATATATTGCCTAACCGTTTTCCTCTGAATCAACTAAGCCTTGGCTTTGGCACAACAAACTTAGTGATCCCAGTTAAGCGTGACCCATTGACCATGGAAAGCTTCGTAATCAATGTCGATGGACAAGAAGTGGTCTTGAATTTGGCCAACAAACCACAACTTGGACAAGACACCGATATGGAACAAAACTCTCGTGATTCAAACACATCCTCGACGGACAAAGGCATTGACTTTGGCCAACAAACCAATGCTAGTCTCGGATCTTGAGTAAGAATAACTCAATGGAAGGAAAAATGTTTAATATTTGTGAGAGTTTTTCGCGTGCAAATTGGAAACCAATTTATTATCTTTGTTAAGGTCTCATCATCATACACCCTTAAACATGCATTCTAAATACATAATAAAGCGCGTATAATAAAATAATAATGATATGCGGATGGATACTTTACACATTGATCCTAGATCAAATCTCTCCATTTCTCTCTCCTGCTAGCACATGTATTACTTCTACCCGTTACACTATACTTCTAAAGAAACCTCATTTACATTGAGGGGAATATGTGAGAAGAGAATACAAAGAATAAGGAGGTAATAAGGCTGGACACGCAGGTCCAATTTAATAAATCAAATTTATTACAACAATTTCTAAAATTGCCTCACCCATCTAATATCCATCCGATATACATTATTCATGCATCGTAACCATGTAATCACACAAGCATGTTATCAATCAATCTAATCAAATTAATTAATCTGATAATTAATGACCATCCAATGTTCAAACAACGATTTGATTTTGCGCGAGTCAAACTCATTTTGCGAATAAGTACTCAAAGTACGAATTCTTGAATTAAATTAAACTACAAAATTAAATCCAATTCAATTTGTATTTAATACTAATTCGCTATTTAATTCCAAATTAAATACTACACTTTATTTATAAACCTTTTACGACTTAAATTCCAAATTTAATCGTTACGGGTCTCAAAGCCCGTTTAACGTTCAACGTTAATTTAATTAAAGTCCAATGGGCTTTTAATTAATTTCTTAAGGCGTGGACTTTTGGTCAACTCGAGTCAAACCCAATAACCAAAGCCCAATCCGGGAATAACCCCATAAGGCTAGAAATCAATTTTGGCCCATTAGGCCCAATTAAACTTTAAAGGTCCATTAGTCGCATTTGGGCTTTATGGAAGCAGTTTTGGGCCCAATTGGATCCAACCAATTTAGCCTAAACCCAACTTAGTACAACCAAGCCCAATAAGCCCAATAACAACTTTAAAAGTCCAATTCCAAAATTAGCTCAACATAATTAAATTACAAAAATCCAATTTCACAATTTAATTACGTAAAGTGTATTACACAATTAATTACCCAATTAACATTTCTAAAACATCAATTAGCCTAATTAATCATGCTCAATTACATCAATTAGTGTTTAACACATTTTGAACAAAATCAAACCCAATACATGCTTCATATGTCTCGACAATATGGTGATTTATTTGTCCAATTTTAAATCCAATCCAATTGAATCAAATTCAACATTAAATCAACATTTCCAAATGATTTCCAACACATCCAATGATCAAAAAATCAAAAAACCAAGACATTAGGGCTAGTCACATTCTCGGCCAAGCTAAGAAATTTGGGGAAATTTGTTCCAAACAATTTTTCTTCAAATTGATCCAATCAATCCTCAATAAAATATGTTTTAAGCATACTCAAACATCCAATTTAATTAAATCATGCTCAAACACATTTTACCCAAATTTTAACCCTAAGTCATATTTCATGCTTTTACTCCGCTCTAATACCATTGTTGGAGTTCTACGGTCCCGAGGATCGAATAACAAGCATAAAAACAACGTGTAAAAACATCGAGGAAGTTGCGGAATACTTACATCGATCGGTTGAGCGACGCGACGAAGAGAAAAAACTTTATGCCCTCTCCAAGAATGGCTCAGCAGTGAGCTGCTGGTCTTCTTCATTTTCGGTCATTGGTTGAGCTCCATTAAGCTCCAAGCTTTGGTTGAATGATCCATAGCTCATGGGTGGACTTCCCTATCACCTTTGCATGACTTCGTAGTGTGCTAGCACTCTTGATTTTGCAACAAAATCATGACTTTTTGCTTCCCTTCATGCTCGATTTTTGCCAGAAAAAACCAGTGAAGAACAGCCATGGGCGTGTGTGAGAGAAGAGAAAAGAGAGAGAGAGATTGATTTTTGGTTGTAATGATTTAGTGTATCTAATACACTTCTCTTTTTAATTTCCAAAATAAAAATAAATCATATACAATCAATAAACAATTGTAAATGTCAATCAAGCTTTCAAAAAGCTTTCTATCAACTTACATCAAGTCACATCACTCATGAATAGTGACTGGTGTCAATCACTCAAAGTGAAAGACATCTATCACTTGATTGACGGATGATGTGACGCTAGATGCGACTAGCGATTTGACGCTTGATTTGATTTGCGTGCCGCACACGAATTCGAAATGCGAATGCGCTCACAAACAATCCCAGGCTCGGGTTCGCTAATTCCAAATTAACGAATTTTCCGTTGCGACGTAATTAAATGATTATGCCTAGCGATATTACTATTCACGTCGCTAACGAATTAATTCTAAATTAACTCGTTCGCCCGAATTAAAATCTAATTTTAATTCCGCGTCGAAATCTAATTTCGTTTAATATATTGAATATATTAATTTATCGATTAATTCCAAATTAATCGTTATCTCTCTTTAAATAATATTTTATCCCAGATAAAATATCTCCGCAATTAATCCCAGATTAATTTTCTCTCTCATCAAATTAATCCCAGATTAATAAAAGTGCGAGTCAAACGTCATCGGTGAATCTTCGGGAAGCGACCCATGAGATCCCCGGATATGTTGGCAGTAAATCGGGTCGTCGGACTATCCGAACACGTAAGTACCTAGTACTACGTTTTACCGATTTACAAGACAAGGTTGGCTTCTAGCAAAGTGCCATGCCTACCCAATTCTCCAGAAATATCCTTACAGGAATATAAGATCTATATCAGGCGTAGTATACGTAGTATTGCGTATTTCGATCCAGCATCAGATGATCACATGCAAGGCCTGGGGCTGGTACAGTGTCTGCCCCATACGAAGCATATATCGGATGACGAGCAACTAGTCTCTTTATTATCGGATAATCATGACCAAGTCATATTATCCCGACGGTTGCAACCTTTTTAGAGAACCAGTTCTGTATCCCTATGCGATCATCATCTCCATATGACTGGAGTGATACTTCCGTCTTGACATCACACCCAACACACTACGATTCTCAATATACCCAGCAGAGGCGTACACAGAATCGGTTAAAGCCCTGGACGACCAAAACCAAAGTATATTGATTGTCGCAAGTATTAGCGGTGCAAGTCACAGGTTAAGACCAAATATACCTACCCTGATTTCGGACTTCCATAGACACATAGTCATACTACCAATGGAATTCCGAGGGGGTCTATCTAGAGCGAAGCTGTTTCCCGTACCATAGGTAAAACACAACCTCCTATTACACTTGCATGAGTATCCTATACCCAAATATATGAGAACTATGTCGTTATGCCCTCACAACGCGCACAAGTGTAATACTAGTCTTTTACGCATTATCGATGTCCAATCTCGATAATACTCTGACTAGGGATATTTAATGATTTATCCTTCGTGGACTGATACTGTCTCATATCATTCTCAATCTAGGAACAAATCACAGGGACCTCCTATCATTTATGCATCATGGTGATCTAATCACAAATGATAAGAGTGCAATCTCATTTGTCACATAGTTAATTTGTACAACAACACCATGATCTGTACAAATAGTGACGCTATGAGTCATAATTGTCCACACATCTATCAACACACAAGGGCTCTGTGCCCACCACATCATAAAAAATTAAAATATTAACTTAATATATATACAAAAAGCGTTCTCATCACAAAAAATAAGTAATTATCAAATATCCTAAACTTCTCCCAATACACTTGCGAGGGTGACTGCAACTTATTTTAGTTACGGGAAGCAAACATCTTTATATTGGAGTCTAAAATGAGCTTGTAATTGATCAAAACAGCAACTAGATATTTTGAGGAACCAAATGCTTGTTCCTAATATTATATTTGAATAGTTGTGCATTTCAAGTTTGACGAAATTTCACCTTGTGTTGGAAAAAGACAAAAGCTTCTATAGTCACTAGTCCTCTTTGCTAAACAGCATATGCTAATCAAGCAAACATGGTTAGATCTAATAACTTGGCTTATGGTGGCATCATTAAAACAAAAGGTCCTAGAAAAGCTATTAGAAGGCACTTCATTGTTGTTTGGAAAGGCAAGCCAAAAACTTAGACACAACTCTAATAAGCTACAAAAGTACTTTATATTGAAATAACCTAAACCTTCCCAAATTTTACAGAGATGTAGATCCAGCTTAAAGGCCTATCTTCTAGTTTCTTGAATGCAAATCACAGATTGCTTCATGTATACTAATTGGGTTTGTAGAACCCTTAACACCAGACCTCCATAATATAAATTACGAGCCTCTTCACCACCCATTTATTAGCCATATTAACACACTAATATAGTTAAACATATTGATATTAACACCATCAATAAAATTTTTTTGAAGTTTGCCAACCAATAAACAATAAACCAAAACAAATATGAATGATAAACCATTTAAAAGCCATTAATTAACTACCAGACCATAAACCGCAAGGCATATTAAATTTTTAGTTATATCATATGAAGTTGTGCAAATAACTGAACAGACTATTAAAGCTCCTCAACTGAATAACTGAACAAACAAAAAAACAAATAGGGAAAAGAAGAAACCTTACACTAACAACATCAATAACATTTCCACTAAATGAAACTTTCGGCCAACAAAAGAACAAGGAATAAAATAAGAGAGAATTAACTGTTAGAAATAGTAAAGTATCTTTAAGATTGTTATGGATATGTTAATTGATTGTATGTAATTATGGGTATATTTATTTTCCTTTTATAGAGAAGACTGAAGGCTATATAAAGTCTATTCTTATATAGTTTAAAATAAGAAAATAAAAAGCGGGTTTCCTCCATTTCTTCATGGTAGCAGTAGGTTGATCCTAGGGTTTCTTTTCACATTTTTTCCCCGGCGTTACTATTCACATGCATTGTTCACGTGTCACTGTTCACGCGCTCTATTCAGGAATCATTATTCATGTATCACTGTTCATGCATCACTGTTCATTATTCCAGTGATATCCCTAAACTTAGACAGTATTGATATCCCCGTCTTTCGAGCTGCCCTCCACTGTTTTCACTGCCATGGCCAACTCGAGCAAGACTGTTACTCTGTCTAATCCGAATATGTAAATTTCCTCCAGTATCAGGCCTCTCAGTCATCGTCCTCTGCTTCCGTTGCTCATACTGGTAATTTTGTTGCCTGCATCACTTAGTCCTCACCATTGGGGCCATGGGTCCTGGACTCTAGCGCCTCTGATCACATTTCTTGTAATCCAAAATTTTATCTTCTTTAACTAGTTCTCATTATCTTTCTATGGTTACCCTTACTAATGGTTCTAAAACTTTCGCTAAAAGCATTGGACATGCCTCTCATGTTCCTTCATTACCTTTGGAATTTGTACTTTATGTACCGGGTTGTCCTTTCAATCTTATTTATGTTAGTAAACTCACCAATGATCTGAATTGTTCTGTCACATTTCTTAATCATTTTGTTCTTATACAGGACCAGGGTACGGGATGAGTGATTGGTACATGACGTGAGTCATAAGGCCTTTATCATCTTATGTAGGCATTGCCTGCAGTCGTTTGCACCTCCACCAATTCTGCTAATGTTCTCCATAACCGTTTGGATCACTTCAGTCTCTCTAAGCTCCAGAAGCTAGTTCTGTAACTCTTTTCATTATCTTCACTTCCATGTGAGTCGTGTCAACTTGGGAAACATACTCGTATACAATTTCCCAAGTGAGTCAATAATCGAGCTGCGTCCCCTTTTGAGTTAATTCATTCTGATGTTTGGGGTCCGTGTCGTGTCAACTCTGTTTTGATAATTACTCTCGAAATACTTGGTTATTTTTAATGAAAGATCGTTCTGAGTTATTTCCTATTTTTCAAAAAATTTATGCTGAAATCAGAACTCAATTTTGTGTTCTTATTCGTGTATTTCGTAGCGATAATACTCGCGAGTATTTTTTTCTCCTTTTACATCCTTTATATCCTCTCTAGGTATTCTCCATGAGTCATCATGTACCTATACACCCCAACAAAATGGTCTCGCTGAACGTAAAAACAGACATCTCATTGAGACGGCTCGTACCTTATTAATCCATAACCATATACCCTTTCATTTCTGGGGGATGCTGTTCTTACCGCTTGCTATCTCATTAATCGCATGCCTTCATATGTTTTACAAGACCAAATTCCCCACTCTATCTTATTTCCCAACCAACCTCTCTATTCGGTCCCATTTCGCATATTTGGTTGTGTGTTTTGTCCATAATCTAACCCCATGACAAGATAAACTTTCTGCTAAGTCTACTAAATACACCTTCTTAGGATATTCCCGACTTCAAAAAGGGTAGTGATGTTATTCTCCAGATAATAATCGTTACTTCTTCTCTGCCGATGTCACATTCTTCGAGTCATCACCTTACTTCTCTCCTCATACTCAGCTCCGTCGCTCTCTGTATGGTCTCAAACACTCTCATCATGCTTGGTTTGAGAGATTCAATACTTTCATTCATAAATTTGGTATGACTCGTAGCGAGGCATACCCTCGGTTTTCTATTGACATTCCAATGGCCAATGTATTTACTTGATTGTATATATGGATGATATAGTCATTACAGGAAGTGACCAAAAGGGCATTCAACGGCTGAAAACACACTTATTTAATCATTCAGACTAATGATTTGGGACTACTAAAGTACTTCTTTGGCATAGAAGTAGCTCAGTCTCATACTGGTATAGTCATCTCTCAGAGAAAATATGCTCTGGACATTCTTCAGGCATGTTAGATTATAAACCTGTTGACACGCCCATGGATCCAAATGTTAAACTTCTACCAAAAGAGGGGGAGCCATTGGAGAACCCTGAGGAGTACAGGAAACTAGTTGGAGAGCCGCTAAAAGATCCTGGACGATACAGACGGTTAGTTGGAAAGTCGAATTATCTTATAATTACCCGTCTAGATATCTCATTTGCAGTCAGTATGCTTGGCCAGTTCCAGCACACTCCATGTGAGAGTCATTGGGATGATGTCATATGCATTCTTAAATACATCAAGAAAGCGCTAGGACAAGGATTATTGTATGAAGATAAAGGCAATACTCAGATAGTTGGATATTTTGATGCATATTATGCAAGCTCTCCGTCCGACAGGCGTTCTACTATAGGATAATGTGTTTTAATTGTAAGCAACCTAGTATCCTGGAAGAGTAAGAAATAAGCAGTTGTCTCCATGTGTAGTGCAGAATCAGAATATCGAGTTATGGCCTTGTTAACATGTGAGTTAGTTTGGTTAAAACAGTTGGTAGATGAATTAAAGTTTGGAGGTGGGACATAAATGAAGCTAATTTGTCACAACCAGGCAGCTCTACATATAGCATCTAACCCTGTGTTTCATGAAAGGACCAAGCACATAGAAGTTGATTATCATTTTATCGGGGAGAAAATTTTATCTGGATTGTTGGACAGTTATGACCCATAGCGTCACTATTTGTACAGATCATGGTGTTGTTGTACAAATTAACTATGTGACAAAGGAAATTGCTCTCTTATCATTTGTAATTAGATTACCAAGATGTATAAATGATAGGAGGTCCTTATGATTAGTTCATGGATTGAGATGATATGAGACAGTATCAATCCACGAAGGTTTAATCATAAAATCCATAGTCAGAGTATTATCGAGATTGGACATCGATAATGCGGAAAAGACTAGTATTACACTTGTGCGCGTTGTGGGAGCATAACGACATAGTTCTCATATATTTGGGTATAGGATAATCATGCAAGTGTAGTAGAAGGTTGTGTTTTACGGATGGTACGGAAAACAGCTTCGCTCTAGATAGACCCATCGGAATTTCATTGGTAGTATGACTATGTGTCTATGGAAGTACGAATCAGGGTAGGTGTATTTGGTTTTAACCTGAGACTTGCACCGCTAATACTTGCGACAATCAATGTACTTTGGTTTTGGTCGTACAGGGCTTTAACAGGTTCTGAGTACGCCTCTTCTGGGTATATTGAGAATCATAGTGTATTGGGTGTGATGTCGAGATGGAAGTATCACTCCAGTCATAGTGGAGATGATGGTCACGTAGGATACGGAACTGGTCCTCTTATGTACTGCAGTCATCGGGATAAAATGACTAGGTCATGTTTATCCGATATAGAGACTAGTTACCAGAGATCCGATATGTGATTCGTACGGGGCAGACACAATTCCAACCCCAGGCCTAGCATGTGACATCCGATACTGGATCGTAATACGCAATACTACGTATACTACGCTTGATATAGATCACATATTCCTGTAAGGATATTTCTGGAGAATTGGGTAGGCATGACGCTTTGCTAGAAGCCAAACTTGTCTTGTAAATCGGTACAAACATAGTAATAGGTATGTACGTGTTCGGATAGTCCAACGTGTTGGACAATTATGACCCATAGCGTCACTATTTGTACAGATCATGGTGTTGTTGTACAAATTAACTATGTGACAAAGGAGATTGTACTCTTATCATTTGTGATTAGATCACCTAGATATATAAATGATGAGAGGTCCCTATGATTTGTTCCTGGACGGAGAATGATATGAGACAGTATCAGTCCACGTAGGATAAATCGTTAAATATCCCTAGTCAGAGTATTATCGAGATTGGACATCGATAAATACGTAAAAGACGAGTATTGCACTTGTGCGCGTTTGTGAGGGCACAACGGCATAGTTCTTATATATTTGGGTATAGGATACTCATGCAAGTGTAGTAGGAGGTTGTGTTTCACCGATGGTACGAGAAACAGCTTCGCTCTGGATAGACCCCCCGCGGAATCCCATTGGTAGTATGACTATGTGTCTATGGGAGTCTACAATCAGGGTAGGTGTATTTGGTCTTAACCTGAGACTTACACCGCTAATCCTTGCGACAATCGATATACTCTAGTTGAGGTCGTCCAGGGCTTTAACCGGTTCTGTGTACGCCGATACTGGGTATATTGGGAATCGTAGTGTGTTGGGTGTGATGTCAAGACGGAAGTGTCACTCCAGTCATATGGAGATGATGGTCACGTAGGATAAGGAACTCGTTCTCTTAAATGCTCGAGCTATCGGGATATTATGACAAGGTCATGAATATCCGATTATAGAGACTAGTTACCAGACATCCGATATGTGCTTCGTACGGGGCAGACACAATTCCAGCCCCAGGCCTTGCACGTGAACATCCGATACTGGACAGAAATACGCGATACTTCGGTATACTACGCTTGATATAGATCACATATTCTTATAAGGATATTTCCGGAGAATTGGGTAGGCATGGCGCTTTGCTAGAAGCCAACATTGTCTTGTAAATCGGTACAAACGTAGTACGAGGTACTTACGTGTTTGGATAGTCCGACGACCGTATTTACTGCCAACATATCCGGGGATCTCATGGGTCGTTTCCCGAAGATTCACCGATGATGTATGACTCGCACTTTAATTAATCTTGGATTAATTAGAAGAGAGAGAAAATTAATCTAGGATTAATTGCGGAGATATTTTATCTGGGATAAAATATTAATTAAAGAGAGAACGATTAATTTGGAATTAATCGATAAAATAATATATTCGATATATTATACGAAATTGGATTTCGACGCGGAATTAAAATTAGATTTTAATTTGGGCGAACGAATTAATTTAGAATTAATTCGTTAGCGACGTGAATAGTGATTTCGCTAGGCGTAATCATTTAATTACGACGCGACAGAAAATTCGTTAATTTGGAATTAGCGAATCCGAGCCCGAGAGTGATTGCGAGCGCATTCGCATTTCGAATTCGAGCGCGGCACACAAGTCACATCAAACGTCAAATCGCTAGTCGCATCATTTGTCAAATCACTTGTCACTTTGAGTGATGTGACATAACATGTTGTCACTTTATTAAAGTGAATGGATTTGATGTGAATAGTGAAAGGTGATGGTTTGAAAGTTGATAGGACTTGTACCTTTTGACTTTTGAATTAAAGTAAAATATATGTTTTATTTATTTACTTGGTAAATGAAATAAATAAATATATAAAGGCTTTATTTTTTCTCTCTCCCAAGTGGTGGTTCACGGTTTTGGGAACAAAACCATTTTCCCTCTCTTTTCTTCTTCTTCATCCACGGCTTTGAGCCAATTTTGTTCTCCAATTTTTCTGGTTTGACCGAATTTGTGAGAAGCAAAGGAAGGAGAGTAGTGCTAGCACACACATGGGTTATATTAAGGTGATAAGACAATGAACTCTTGAGCTTGGAATCTACTTTGGAGCTTGAAGCTTGGAGCTTCCATGGAGACCACCCATGGCCGATTTTTGGAGACGCAAAGAGGACCAAAACCGAGCAGCCCCTGTTGTTTTGGAGGCCAAACCGAGCACCAACAAGGAGGAAAACGCATCTTGTTCTTCCTAGCATCAAACCATTCAATGTGAGTATGAATTCCGCCTTATCCTTTGATGTATTCATCGAATTTTATCTTGATTTCATGATCTTGGGACCTAATTAGAAACCAACAATGGTATCTTGAGCTTTGTCAAGCATGAAAAAAGTTAGGGTTAAAATTGGGTATTATCAATTGAAGCATGATTTAGTTGAATTGATTTGGGAAATGATGATTGTGGATTTAATTGGATTGAAATCGAATCGGAATGCAAAAACCCCTAATTGCCGAGAATAAAGTAGCATGTATTGGGTTTGATTTTAATAAAATTGTGTTGGACACTATTTGATATTAAAGTGCATGATTAATTAGGCTAATTGATGTTTGAGGAATGTTAATTGGATGATTAATTGTGTATTACACTTAGGTTAATTAATTATGGAATTTTGAATTTTATAAGTTAATTAATTTGGGCTTATTTTGGAAATTGGGCCTTAATAGGTTGTAATTGGGCTTTTGGGCTTGGTTGTACCAAGTTAGGTTTAGGCCAATTTGGTTGGATCCAATTGAGCCCAAAACCGCATCCATAAAGTCCAATTATGACTTAATGGACCTTAATTTTTTAATTGGGCTTAATGGGCCAAAATTAATTTAAAGGCTTATGGGGTAACTCCCGGATTGGATTTTGGTTATTCGGTTTGACCCGAGTTGATCAAAAGCCCACGCCTTAAAGAAATTAATTAAAAGCCCATTGGACTTTAATTAAATTAATATTGGATATTAATCGGGCTTTGAGACCCGTAACGATTAAATTTGGAATTTAAGTCGTAAAGGTTTATTAATAAAGTGTAATATTTAATTTGGAATTAAATAGTGAATTAGAATTAAATGCGTATTAAATTGGATTTAATTATGTAATTTAATTTAATTCAAGAATTCGTACTTTGAGTACTTATTCGCAAAACGAGTTTGACTCGAGCAAAAATCAAATCGTTGTTTGAACATTTGATGATCACTAATTATCAGATTAATTAATTAGATTAGATTGATTGATAACATGCTTGTATGAATACATGGTTGTGATGCATGAATAATGTATATCGGATGGATATTAGTCGGGTGAGACAATTTTGGAAATTGTAATAAATTTGATTTATTAATTAGACCTGCGTGTCCAGCCTTATCACCTCTATTCTCATTGTATTTCTCTTCTCACCTATTCCCCTCAATGTAAATGAGGTTTCTTTAGAAGTGTAGTGTAACGGGTAGAAGTAATACAAGTGCTAGCTGGAGAGAGAAAGAGAGAGATTTGATCTAGGATCAATGTAAAATATCCATCCGCATATCATTATTATTTTATTTCATATGCGCTTTATTATGTGTTTAGAATGCATGTTTAAGGGTGTATGATGATGAGACCTTAACAAAGTTAATAAATTGGTTGCCAATTTGCACGCGAAAAACCCTCGCTCAATATTAAGCGTATTTCCTTCCATTGAGTGATTCTCACTCAAGATCTAAGACGGCATTGGTTTGTTGGCCAAAGTCAAGGCCTTTGTCTGTCGAAGATTTGTTTGAATCACGAAGGCTTTGTTCCATGTCTGTCTTGTACAAGTTGTGGTTCATTGGCCAAAGTCAAGACCACTTCTTGTCCATCGACATTGATTACGAAGCTTTCCATGGTCAATGGGTCGCGCTTGACTGGGATCACTAAGTTTGTTGTGCCAAAGCCAAGGCTTAGTTGATTCAGAGGAAAAAGGTTAGGTAATACATTGGATGTATTGGCATATATAAGATATATGTTTCGGACTTGGACGTCCCCCTACCGGATCTAGGAATTGGATTGGATCCAATTGATCTTAGAGATCTACCTAGTTAATTATCATACAATTTGTTGGCCAAAGTCAAGATTGTGTGATATTTAACGGGATCCTAGCCCACTAGGAAACGCGGTTTCCCGAGTACTCGACAGAGGGTTAGAGGCTCGCCGAAAAATAGTGGGAGGCAAGAATTGAATTTGCAATACTCGTTCAATTACTCGCTATATGCGCTCATTTAAATTATTTCGTCGTTAGATTAAATATTAGTTTGACTAATATTTAAATTGTTGTTTTAATAAACAGTTGGACTGTATTATAGTTGATTATATATAATTGGATTATATTAATCAATATATTTGAATTAATTAATTTCAGTTTACAGTTGATTTTATAATTGGATTATAGTAATCAATGTAATTAAGGTTAATTAATTTAGATTATATTTGATTATATAGTTGGACTATTATAATCATTATAATAAATAGTACCACAAATCGTTGATTAATAGTTGGACTATTAGAATCAAGATATAAATGAAAGATTGGTGTTTAAGACATAATCCTGGGTGAAAATGTATTTAAACGACTTTAATTTTCAAATTGGGAATAAATTTCAGGATGGTCCTGGAAAAATAATAAGTTATTTTATTTGATAAAATAATATATTAAGCCTAAGCCCGGAGTTAAGCAAATAAGTGGAACATGATATTTGGAATATTCATGTAATGATAACTTTAGTGCTTAATCCATAATACTTGTCATATAGACTCCTTAATTTCTTTATCAGAACTAAGGATTAGATTCTTAAAGTATGATATTGAAATTGAAGGATATTCAAAGATTAGATCTTATAAGTACTTTTAAAATTGCAATAAATAATTCTTGGAGAATTAATGACTATTCTCAAAGAGACAAAGTCAAAGTTTGCAATTAGGCAAGTTGTGCAAGGCACACCTTACTTCAATATTCTAGAAACCCGAGGCTTGCCCAAAGGCGACCAGAATATTGAAAATGGCAAAGGCAAAATCATTATTATCTTCTAGGAAGATAAAAGGACATATCCCAAGAAGGAATTGAAGACGAGCAAGGCTCTGACTTCAAAAATGATTGTCATAATTATGTTCACAGCTAGTATTAAAATTAGATTTTAGATACTTAGTGTGGTACATAAAATAAATATATTGATGTTCAGAATCTGTTTTGAACAGGATACTGACTTCGATTGAGAATTATCTGCGAATTGGAAACGGGAAGAAAGTCGCTGTTTTAACCGTAGATAGCCAAATTTAGGAACTACCCTCGGGTGTGTACCTAAATTTGGAAACTGTTATAATGTAACTAGTTTGACTAGAAACATTATCTTCATATCGCGTATAACCCGCTGCGGGTGTACCTTTATATTCTAGAACATTAAAGTGTTTCATTATATAAAGATGATATTGAGATAAACACATTAGATGTGAATAACATAATTTATATTTTGAATATAAATAATATCTCAAATATATAACATGACAATTAAATAGCTCAAATTGATTTGATCAGTTAAGAAACTTAATTGTGGCATAGTTGTCAAGGACACTATTAAACAAGAATCGTATATCCGCACTTTTGAAGAGCGGGTACCAGGACTAATTTGATTCCATTCAAATAAAGTCTACGAATCTAGTTTATTGGGCAAAACGCCTAAAACACTATTTACTTGGTAAAAGTGTCAGTGCCACCGATATGTTAGCCCTAGTTCATAGTGAAGCAAGTGGGCCCGTGTCTAGCTAGGCTAGATATGGATATGAATATTTCGTGACCTTTACGGATATGGCATCGCGTATGGTTATTAGTTTCTTTTGAAACACAAATCGGAAACTTTCAAGTTTCGACACGAAATAGACAAACAGATCGGCTAAAGTATTAAACCGGCACAGTAAGACCGTAATGGAAAATACTTAAGCAATAAGTTTCTAGTATACTTGAAAGAGTATAGTATTCTTTCAAATGAGGACTCCTCCCGGAACACGTCAGTTAGACGGTGTGTCCGAACAGGATTAACCGAATTTTGTTAGACATGATAAGGTTAATCACGAGTCGCTCTGAGCTACCATTTCCTTCAACGGATACGCTAAACAGTGTAAGAACTTATTTAGAATAAGGTTCCATAAATATATGTTTGACAGATAACATATTAGATATGAACGGAAAAAGAAATCGGGTTTCACATTCCTATTTAATTTGGGATGCTAAGCATACGTTTGGATGATACCAAACAAGAACCCAAATTGAATAAGTGCCAAATATAAGTTATCCTAGGGATTGAAGGGGTTATTTAGGGGGTGAATCCGGTAACGCAGCGGAAGCGGTGAAAATTCGATTTTCAGATTTCAAAAATTTTTCTTGGATTAAATAAATAAACACATTTATTTAATTACCCAATATTCAAATAATGAAATAAAATTTCAAATGAATCAAATTCAAGTGAAATTACCAAATTACCCTTATATGGTATTTTGTCCATTTTAGTCCGAAATTGATCCAATCAATTTTGAATGATTCTAAATCATTTCTAAGATGAACTTAGCATGTTCAAAACATCAAAACACCAAAAGCAACAAAAATTCTTAATTTTAATTTCTTGGCCGAGAGCCTCCATTTGAGGGGGGTTTGTGCCTTTTGTCATTTCATGCTTCAAAACTCATCCAAATGAAATCCAATCAACATGAAACTTTATATGTATCATATACACACCTAAATGCACAACATATATC
>SKCR01027933.1:0-69734 GCA_019454045.1 Zanthoxylum bungeanum | reverse complement strand
TTGTACAATAATACAATATCATTTACAAACAATGACGCTATGGGACATATGTCTAACAGAATGTTCCCAGTTGACTGTGAACCAGATGAAGACTCAGGAAGATCTCCAGTCGACTGGTCAGAGGACCAGAGGGAGTCTTCAATTTCGTTTGGACCAGATGGAGGTCCGGACAAAGGCTCCCCCCCAGCGAAGGATTGCCCACAACTAGGTCTCCCCACTCAAGGGTTCGAGCAACCAAGTGAGCGCACCTTTTTTATACGCTAAGGTACGTGCCAACGAGTTATGGTGCATGACTGACTGTCAAATGGATTTCCTATTGAAGATTCCTCAAAGTGAGGGTGGAGCGAACTCTCTTAAATACCCAAGCCTCTTAGGCTCTTATCGACTTGGTGACAGGAATAAACAATAAGTCCTCCAAATTAGTCCATCACAGTAAGCTTCGAGTAAATAATTATCTAGGTGCTTTCACAGCTTTTCCTTGTAGAAAGGTAGTGAATGAAGGAAGACACCAAACCATTACCTAACTCTAATAGTGCCTTTGATTAAACCCCTTCAACCCACCGTAGACACGGTTAACTAAAACAAAAATCACAAACATTACAAGGCATTATTTCGGGGCCGATTCTCTATCCCCAGTGGAGTCGCCAGACTGTAGGACACAGAAATTGGCGACGCTGTTCCAGGCTCGCGGTCTGATTGGGAGTACGGAGTAGCCCGCGGGGGACTATTTTTTTCTCAATAGTGGGAGCTATTTTTTCGTAGAGGAGTGCTAGTGTGTCAACTAGAGGTATAACGCTTAGTGCACTACTATAAGGGAAAAATCAATGAGGATATTCTAAAGGCTCGAGAAAGATAATAAGCACTTCAAGGTATGTTTTATTATTAGTAAATATTATTTATATTGATAAATAAAATATGTGTTGCATGCATGTTAAATTAATATAGATTAATTTAAATAGTATATTGTTTACATCAACAATTATATAACCACGATCCTTAAAGTGGTTTTGGAAGAAAATTTTAAATTCCAGTTACATGGATGCTTCCGCGCTAACCCCAAAACCTTACAGTGGTATCAGTAGCTTTGAGGTTATGTCGTTTTGATGAAAACAAATTAAAGCATGTATATGGGATCCTAATGAGAGCTGTTCAGTTAGGCTATTATCTTATGTTTATAAAATCGTTATTTTTTACCGATATTTTTTGTGGAGGCACTAGATATATGGACTAACGACTCTGTAAAATTTAAACTTAATCGGAATTTGGAAAAGTCGTCTGCTATGCGAAACAATTTGTTGGACAAAACCTGAAAATTCAGGATAGTAGACTCCGCATGACCAATTTGTAAAATTCTGAAAGTTTTAGGGATTTATTACAGATACCCAAAATGAACAGAGGTGAAATTATAATTTCTGATATTATAAATATTTTACAAAATTTCCAGAATTAAAATTTGAGTAAGATTAGAATTTTATTTTCATTAAAAAAAATTTGGAAAGAATTCTAATAGAAATTGAGTTGTTGCTTGTTTTGAAGTAAATAACTTCTTAGGAAGTTAAACCCATATAAAATTTTAATTGGATTAAAATTAAATCACCACAAGAATCCTAATACAACTTTAATTATATCTCTTAATTATTTAATATGGTTAAAACATTAAATGATAATCAAAGTATAATCTTTTAAAAGTTTCAAGATTAGTAATAGGATTATTCAAGCCAAGAAAGCTGAAGACCTTCTCGAACAAAGAGGTAATAAAGAGAACTCTGTCACCAAGGCGATAAGAGCCTGAGAAGGTAGGGACTTAAGTGGTCACGCCGGACCCCCCCTCATCTTCTAGGAGTTTTTCTCTAGTTACCGAATTGTGAGGATTATCTTAAACCAAATGGAACAGTCTTATTAAAGCATTAATAAAAGATTAGGATCCCCCTCGTCTAGAGCCAAACATAAAAGTTATGTGCTAAATGTACTTGTGTACGATTAAAGTATAAGATACAAAGACATCGAGACGCACTAAAAGAAAAGACCTAAATCATATAAGATATTAATAATTAAATAATCCCCAAGATTTAATATTAAGCATTAACCTTCCAACACAATCAAATAGTCCACTGAATATATTTTGGTAATCTCAAAACCCATTAGGTGAGGGACCTTTATATGTTTAAGTACTATTTTACATGTTTGTATATGTAGCCTAATGATTGCAAACCCAAAACCCATTAGGTGAGGGCCAATCACATGTGTTACGTGATGAAAGATGTTGGGCCTAGCTTAACTAGTGAAGATGTCAAAATCCATTAGGTGAGACATTGTTCGCTAGAGGTGGAAATGTCAAGCCTTGTATAGAGATACAAACAAAAGGAGTTTTGACTCATTGCAAATTAAGTGCCAAAACCTATTAGGTGAGGCATGACATTAACAATGAGAACTCGACGTCCCACTAGAAATATATCCAATAATATTTCCGTTTTCCGCATAGGGGAGTGTGGAATTCGAGTAAAATTAGTGGGAGCAACATTATTTAAAAGACCTTAAATTTTGTTAAATACTTATCACAAAATCAATAATAAACTTGTGTTTTCAACAGAGTATGTGATACAAAATGAATCCACTAACATCAATACTTGACAAAGATAGATTCATTGGCCCTAATTTCCTAGACTATCGTCGTTAGCTCAAGATTGTCTTGGATTACGAATGTCTTTATCATATTATGTTATGAAAGATCCTGATCATATTGATGATAATATTTTTGGACAATTATGACCTATAGCATCACTATTTGTAAAAGACATGGTGTTGTTGTACAAATTAACTATGTGACAAAGGAAATTACTCTTTTATCATTTTGTAATTTGATTACTTAGATATATAAATGATAAAAGTCCATATGATTAGTACATGATTAATAAGATATGAGACAATATTAATACATGAAAGGTTTAATCATTAAATAGGTTTAATCATTAAATATCCATAGTCGTAGTATTATCGACACTGGACATCGATAATGCGGAATAGGCTAGTATTCACTTGTGCGCATTATGGAAGCTTAATGAAATAGTTATCATATATTTAAGTATTGGATACTTATGCAAGTGTGATATGAGGTTCTGTTAGCCGTTGGACCGGGAACAACTTCGCTCTGGATAGACCTCTCAGAGTCACATTGGTAGTATGACTATGTGTCTATGGGAATCAAAATCAGGGTAGGTGTATGTGGTCTTAACCTGAGACTTACATCCCTAATACTTGCGACAATCAGTATACTTTGGTTTTGGTCGTCCGGATCTTTAACAGGTTTTGTGTACGCCTCTTATGGGTATACTGAGAATCGTAGTGTATTGGGTGTGATGTCAAAATGGAAGTATCACTTCAGTCATATGGAGATGATGATCACGCAGGGATACAGAACTAGTACTCATAAATCCTGCAACTATCGGGATAATATGACTAGGTCATGATTATCCGATTACAGAGACTAGTTGCTAGTGATCCGATATATGCTTCGTACGGGGCAGACATAATTCCATCCCTAAGCCTAGCATGTGACATCTGATACTGGATCGTATACGCAATACATTGTATACTAAACCTGATAAAGATTATATATTCCTCGTTGAATATTTCTGGAGAATTGGGTAGGCACGGTCCTTTGCTAGAAGCCAACCATGTCTTGTAAATCGGTAAGAACGTGGAACCGGGTACGCATGTATTCGGATAGTCCGATAACCATATTTACTGCCAACATATCCAGGGATCTCTTGGGTCGCTTCCCAAAGATTCACCGATGACATTTGACTCGAACAAAATTAATCTGGGATTAATTATGAGAGAGAAAATTAATATGGGATTAATTACGGCAAGAATTAATCTGGGATTAATTATAAGAGAAAGAATTAATCTGGGATTAATTGCGGTAAGAATTTATCTGGGATTAAATTCGTCTAGAAGAGAGAACGCGATTAATTTGGAATTAATCGGCAAAGTAAATTCAATAGTTAAATTGGATTTTACTATTTAATTTATTTAATTGGGCTAAAATAATATATTGGATATATTAATTGAAATTGGATTTCAATACGGAATTAAAATTGGATTTTAATTCAAGCGAGCGAATTAATTTGGAATTAATTCGTAAGCGACTTTCGTAATAATTTTGCAAGGCATTATTATTTAATTAAATCGGATTTAATTATTTAGCGACGAAAAATTCATTTAGTCAGATTAAACGAACCGGGCCTAAAGTGTGTTGTGTAAGCCAACTTAAATTTTGAATTTAAAATTGGGTGGGACCCACAACTCACATCACTTGTCAACTTGTGATGTAAGTGGTTGGAAATAAAGTAAATTGGATTTATTACACATCACACCTACCAAGTCAAAATAATTTTGGTAATTGTTTTTGGAAAACAAATAACTATTCATTATCTCCCTCTCTTCACCATATGGCCGAAACTTGTTCTTCTTTGAGGAGAAATCTTTCTTTCCAATTTGTTCAATCTAGCACTTAAAGGAGTCAAAGAAAGGTGATAGGGAAACTCACCCAAGAGTTTGGAACTCAAAATGAGGGCTTGGAGCTACTACATCCATGGAATTTTTGAAATCCTAAAACTGATCAATGTAAGTTTTTTCCGCAAAATTTCTTGTTATATTCACATAATTATCACGCTTAGAGATCATGTGGCATGTCTAGGACACTAACAATGATATCAGAGCCATATCTAAGCATGATTTGATTCTAGGGTCTATATACTTTATTTGGGGATTTTGTGCTTGGAGCTTATAAATTTCTAAATTGGTTGTTTGGATGTGGTTGTATGATGATAAATTGGATTTGTGAATCATTGGATTTAAAAAAAAAAATTTGATTGGATTAATTTTCCCCAAAATTCACCACTTGGCCGAATGCACCCTAGAATAAGTTCATGGTGATTTTTTGAATTTGACAATTGGATATGTAAATTGGCAAGAAATTGAATATTAATTATTTATTTAATTGGATTGAAATCAAAATGGATGTTAATTTCATGTATTGCCGTGAGCTTGAGCATGTTGTGATGGATTGATTTTGCTTCAATTTGTGTTAGACATGAATTTGGTGATTAAAGCATGATTAATAGTTTAATTGATGTTTTGGAAATATTAGTTTAATTAATTAATTATGGCAATTACACTTTAATTAAAGTAATGTGATATTTGGAATATTATGTTAATAATAAATTAGTCTTTAAATTGGATTGGGCTAATTTGTTGTATTTGGGCTTAATGGGCTTTGTTAGGCCAATCATGGTTTTGGACAATTGGATTGGATCCAATTGGGCCTAAAACCATTTCCATACAGTTAAAATATGACTTTTGGGCCTTTAAATAATTTAATTGGGCCTAATGGGCCTAAATTGATTTTTGGCATTGGGTGATTCCTATTTGGGCCTTGGCATTTGGGTTTGATCCATTATGGCCAAAGCCCATACCTAAAGAATTAATGGAATAGTATTGGATGCTAATTGGGCCTTTGAGACCCATTTAGATTAGATTTGGAATCCAAGTCTAAAAGGCACTATTATAAGTGTAATTATTTAATTTGGAATTAAATACGAATTAGTATTGGATACAATTTAAATTGGATTTAAAATTATAGTTCGATATAATTAGGAATACGTATTTTGAGTATTTATTCTTAAACGAGTTGGACTCGCGCAAATAAAATCGTTGTATGAACATTGGATGGTCATTAATCAAAGATTAATTAATTAGATTAGATTGATTGACAGCATGCTTTGTGTGAATATTTGGATGTATTTATATGAATAATGTATATCGGATAGATATTAGTTGGGTGGGGGCAATGTTGGAAATTATTGTAAGTATGGTACTTATTTATTAAATTGGACATGCGCGTCCAGCCTTTCACCTCCTTATCTTTTTTTATTTCTCTTCTCACCAATTCCCCTTAATGCAAATAAGGTTTCTTTAATGTATTATGTAATTGGGTAGAAGTATGTAAAGTGCTATCGGGAGAGAGGAAAGATAGTGATTTGTTCTAGGAAGAAATTGTATTATATATCCATCCGCATATCATTATTATTTTAATCGTGCCTTATTATGCTTTTAGAATGCATGGTTAAGGGTGTATGAGGAGACCTAATCAAAGATAGCCAATTTATGTGAAAAACCCCCCACTTTAATATTAAGCGTTTTCCTTCCATTGAGTGGTTCTCTCTCAAGATCCAAGATTGGCATTGGTTTGTTGGCCAAAGTCAAGATCATTGTCCATCGCGGATGTGTTTGAACTACGAAAGCTTTGTTACATATCGCATGTCTTTGGCAGTTGTGATTTATTGGCCAAAGTCAAGGTCACTTTTGTACATCAACATGGATTACGAAGCTTTCCCACTGTCAATGGGTCACGCTTAACTGGAATCATTAAGCTTGTTGAGCCAAAGCCAAGGCTTAGTTGATTCAAAGGAAAAGGTTAGGAAATATATATTGGATATATATTTTGGACTTAGAGGTCCACTTACCGGATTTAGGAATTGGATGGGATCCAATTGATCTTAGAGATCTACCTAGTTAAGTTTCATACAGCTTGTTGGCCAAAGTCAAGGTTGTGTGTTATTTAACGGGATCCTAGCCCACTAGGAAATTGGATTTCTCGAGTACTCCACAGATGGTTAGAGGCTCGCCGAAAAATAGTGGGAGGCCAGTATTAAATTTACAATTTCGTTTAATACTTGCTTACACGCGCTCTTTTTATTTTATTTATCGTAGTTATAAATATATTAGTTGGACTAATATCGATTATTGCTTTCTTTGAGTAGTTGGACTGTATTCAAATTACTTCATTGTAGTTGGTTATATAGTTGGACTATAGTATCCATTGCATTTTGAGTGTACCCGAAATCGTTGATTGGATAGTTGGACTATTGCAATCAAGATGGCTGGAAAGATTAGCGTTAGGAACATCGTCATGGGCGATAATGTCTTTAACGCCTCAAATTTTCCAGATTGGGAGATGAATTTCATGATAGTCCTGGGAGCTGAGAAGTTACTCTATGTCATAGAGAAACCTCTCGTGCCTGAGCCCGGAGTTGAGCAAATAGTAGAGCATGAGCTTTGGAAGACTCATCGTGATGATAACTTTAGTTCTCAATCCATCATGCTTGCAGTAATGACTCCTCAATTTCATCATCAGAACAAAGGATTGGATCTTTATAATATGATGTTGAAATTGAAGGATCTTCACAGATCTAACTTTATATCTCAGAAGTATGAATTGCGAAAGGAGCTCTTTCACTCGCGTATGTCAGAGGGTACATCTGTCGAGCACTATGTGTCGGAGATGATTGCTGACATTGAACAGCTAGGTCAGCTGGGCATATCCTTCGAGGCTGGACTTCTATAGATTTGATCTTACAATCTATGCCCGAGTGCTGGGGCGGGTTCTTCATTAACTATAACATGATGAACCAAGAAAATACTCTTGGAGAGTTAATGGCGATGTTAAAAGAAGCAGAGCCAGAGCTTCTGAAGGGCAAGAAGCGTGAGGCGCACCTTACTTTGACATCCCAGAAGGCCAAAGCATGGCCGAAGGCTTCTGGGGTGTGAAGAAAAGGAAGAAAATGGCAGGGCCAAATCATCAAAGTCTTTTGGAAAGACTAAGGACATATCCCAAGACGTCTGCCTACATTATAGCAAATGAGGTCACTGGAAGCGTGACTACTGTGAGTACAAGGTGGAGTTAAAGGAAGTGAAGACGGGCAAGGTTCCGGCTTCAGGTATGTTTGTTATAAACATGTCCACTACTGGTTTTAAAAATTGGATTTTTGATTCTGGATGTGGTACTCACACATGTACTGGTGTGCAGCATCTGCTGATTAGTAGGATACTGGCTTCAGGCGAGATCGACCTACGAGTCAGAAATAGGACGAGAGTCGCTGTTTTGGTCGTTGGGTCCTATGTTTTGTATCTGCCATTGGGGCAAGTAATTACATTAGGTGACTGTTATTTTGTACCTAGTTTGACTAGAAACATCATCTCTATATTTTGTTTAACCCGTTGCGGGTGTACCTTTGTATTATGGAACACTGGGTGTTTTGTATATAAAGATAACATTTTGTTATGTACAGCAGATGTTAATAATAGTCTTTATATTTTGAATATAAATGAATCTCAAACATATAATATGACAAACAAAAGGCTCAAACTAAGTAACACGGAAGAGACTTATCTGTGGCATTATCGTCTGTGACACATTTACAAGACTCGTATATCCACACTTTCGAAGAGTGGATACTTGGACGGATTTGATCCTAGTTCATATGACGTCTGTGAATCTTGTTTACTAGGCAAAGTGGCTAAAATGCCTTTTAGCGGTAAGGGTGTACGTGCCACCGAGCTGTTAGCCCTTGTTCATGCTGACGTATGTGGGCCCATGTCTAGCTAGGCTAGAGGTGGTTATGAATACTTCGTAACCTTTACGGATGTTGCATCGCATTATGGTTATGTGTATCATATGAAACACATGTCGGAAACTTTTGATAAATTCAAAGAGTTTCGACACGAAGTAGAAAAATAGACAGGCAAAATTATTAAAACATCACGGTTGGACCGTGGTGGAGAATACTTAAGCAATGAGTTTCAAGATTACTTGAAAGAGTATGGTATTCTTTCACAATGGACTCCTCCCGGAACACCTCAATGAAAGGTGTGTCCGAACGGAGAAACCGAACTTTGTTGGTAAGGTCAATAATGAGTCGCATTGATCTACCAATTTCCTTCTGGGGATACGCACTGAACAGTGCAATACTTATTTTGAATAAGGTTCCGTCAAAGTATGTTTGAAAGACTCCATATGAAATATGGACAGGAAAGAAACTGGGTTTCTCATTCCTGAAGATTTGGGAGGAAAGTATCTACCATGTGGTTTTCCTTAGAGGAATTCCTAAATGCAGTCGTAAGTGGGAGGAAACTAGAACTCGATGAAAATCGGACTAATACTGTTCCTGGCACCGATCTTCTCTCGGAATACGAACTGTTCATCAGGATGAGACTGTTCCACAATCTTCTAATACATAAGAACCGTGTAGGTCGGAGAGAGTCAGAAAATAACCTAAGAGGTATTGTTTTCTAATCTCACCTCATGTAGATATTAATCTAACTGAGGAAGATGAACCGGCTACGTATGAGGAAGCGATACAAGGTATCGACTCCGCTTTATGGCAATGTGCCATGAAGTCCGAAATGGATTCCATGTATACCAACCAAGTTTGGACATTGGTTGAGGTACCAGAAGGCATTGTGTCTATTGGTAGCAAATGCGTCATCATGGTGAATACAAACATGGATGGCAACAAACATACGTAAAAAGCGAGGCTTGTAGCAAAAAGGTATCGTCGTCAACATGATGTTGATTACGACGAAACCTTTTACCCTTTGCCATGATTAAATCCATTCGGTTAATGCTTGCTATAGCTGCATATTTCGATTATGAAATATGGCAGATGGATGTCAAAACCGCTTTCCTTAACAGAAACTTTTTGGAGGATGTTTATATACAATACCCTGACGGTTTTGTCGTGCCAAAACATGCAAAAAAATTTTGCATGTTAAATCGATCCATTTATGGATTAAAGAAAGTATTGCGTTCTTGGAACCAACATTTTGATGAGATCATAATGGTATATGGTTTCATTCAAAACGTAGATGATTCTTGTGTATATGAGAAGGTTATTGGGAGCGCACTGACATTCGTTGTCTTATACGTTGATGATGCATTGCTTCTTAGCAATGACATTCCCACACTAAAATCGGTGAAAGCTTGGCTTTCATTAAAATTCTCCATGAAATTCTTGGGAGAAGCAACCTTTATTCTAGGAATAAAATCTACTGGATAGATCTAAAAGTTGTTGGCACTCTCTGAGAACTCATACATTGGCAAACATGTACGCGACCTGGTGTCTCATATGCTTTGAGCATCTGCGGTCACTGTCAGGCCGATCCAGGTGATGGTCATTAGATTGATGTTAAGAACATCCTTTAGTATCTTAGACGAACTAAAGATGCTTTCTTAATTTATGGAGATGGAGACCTTGAGGTGACTGGGATCACCGATGCAAGTTTCTAAACAGATAAAGACGACTGTAAGTCACAATCCGGGTACATATTTTGTTTGAACAACGGATTAGTGAGCTGGTAATCTTCCAAGCAAGATATTGTTGCCGATTCAACAACAAAAGTGGAATACATTGTTGTGGCTGAGGCAGTAAAAGAAGCATTTTGGATCTATAAAATTCCTAATTGGATTAGGAGTAGTTCTGTTAGAAGCTGAGCTAGGCTACAGCACAGGCTAAAGAATTACGGTCTCATCAATGATCCGAGTATGTACTTCGATGGTTTCATCTGATTCGTGAGATCATACATCGTTCAGATGTTGGACACTTGAGTGATTGGCTATAGGCCAAGTGGGAGATTATTGGACAATTATGACCCATAGCATCACTATTTGTAAAAGACATGGTGTTTTTATACATATTAACTATGTGGCAAATGAAATTGCTCTTTTATCATTTTGTAATTGGATTACTTGGATATATAAATGATAAAAGTCCATATGATTAGTACCAGATTAATAAGATATGGACAGTATTAATCCATGAAAGGTTTAATCATTAAATATCCCTAGTCGTAGTATTATCGAGACTGGACATCGATAATGCGGAATAGGCTAGTATTACACTTGTGCGCGTTATGGAAGCTTAACGACATAGTTCTCATATATTTAAGTATTGGATACTTATGCAAGTGTGATAGGAGCATGTGTTAGCCGTTGGACCGGGAAAAACTTCGCTCTGGATAGACCCATCGGAGTCTTATTGGTAGTATGACAATGTGTCTATGAGAATCTGAATCAGGGTAGGTGTATGTGGTCTTAACCTGAGACTTAAATCAGTAATACTTGCGACAATCAGTATACTTTGGTTTTGGTCATCCGGAGCTTTAAAAGGTTCTGTGTACACCTCTTCTGGGTATATTGAGAATCGTATTGTATTGGGTGTGATGTCAAGATGGAAGTATCACTTCAGTCATATGGAGATGATGATCACGCAGGGATACAGAACTAGTACTCTTAAATGCTGCAGCTATCAGGATAGTATGACTAGGTCATGATTATCCAATTACATAGACTAGTTGCTAGTGATCCGATATATGCTTCGTACGAGGCAGACACAATTCCAGCCCTAGGCCTGGCATGTGACATCTGATACTAGATCGTATTACGTAATACATTGTATACTACGCCTGATAAAGATTATATATTCCTCGTTGATTATTTCTGGAGAATTGGGTTGGCACGGTGCTTTGCTAGAAGCCAACCATGTCTTGTAAATCGGTAAGAAAGTGGTATCGGGTACGCACGTGTTCGGATAGTCCGATAGCCGTATTTACTGCCAACATGTGTTCGGTTAAGTGACTTTCGTAATAATTTTGCAAGGTATTATTATTTAATTAAATTGGATTTAATTATTTAGCGACAGAAAATTCGTTTAGTCGGATTAAACCAATCGGGCCCAAAGTGTGTTGTGTAAGCCAACTTGAATTTTGAATTCAAATTTGGGTGGGACCCACAACTCACATCACTTGTCAACTTCTGATGTAAGTTGTTGGCAATAAAGTAAATTGGATTTATTACACATCACACCTACCAAGTCAAAATAATTTTGGTAATTGTTTTTGGAAAACAAATAACTATTCATTCTCTCCCTCTCTTCACCATATGGCCGAAACTTGTTCTTCTTTGAGGATAAATTTTTCTTTCCAATTTGTTCAAGCTAGCACTTAAAGGAGTCAAAGAAAGGTGATAGGGAAACTCACCCAAGAGTTTGGAACTCAAAAGGTGGGCTTGGAGCTACTACATCCATGGAATTTTTGAAATCCTAAAACCGACCAATGTAAGTTTTTTCCGCAAACTTTCTTGTTATATTCACACAATGATCACGCTTAGAGATCCCGTGCCATGTCTAGGACACTAACAATGGTAACAGAGCCATATCTAAGCATGATTTGATTTTAGGGTTTATATACTTTATCTAGGGATATCTAAGCATGATTAGAGATCCCGTGGCATGTTTAGGACACTAACAATGGTATCAGAGCCATATCTAAGCATGATCTGATTCTAGGGTTTATATACTTTATTTGGGGATTTTGTGCTTGGAGCTTATAAATTTCTAAATTGGTTGTTTCGATGTGGTTGGATGATGGTAAATTGAATTTGTGAATCATTGGATTTAAAAAAAAAATTGATTGGATTAATTTTCCCCAAAATTCACCACTTGGCCGAATGCACCATAGAACAAGTTCATGGTGATTTTTTGAATTTGACAATTGGATATGTTAATTGGCATGAAATTGAATATTAATTGGATTAAAATCAAAATTGGGTGTTAATTTCATGTATTGTCGTGAGCTTGAGCATGTTGTGATGGATTGATTTTGCTTCAATTTATGTTGGACATGAATTTGATGATTAAAGCATGATTAATTAGTTTAATTGATGTTTTGGAAACATTAGTTTAATTAATTAATTATGGAAATTACACTTTAATTAAATTAATTTGATATTTGGAATATTATGTTAATATAAATTAGTCTTTAAATTGGATTGGGATAATTGTTGGACAATTATGACCCATAGCGTCACTATTTGTACAGATCATGGTGTTGTTATACAAATTAACTATGTGACAAAGGAGATTGCACTCTTATCATTTGTGATTAGATCACCTAGATATATTAATGATAAGAGGTCCCTATGATTTGTTCCTGGACGGAGAATGATATGAGACAGTATCAGTCTACGAAGGATAAATCATTAAATATCCCTAGTCAGAGTATTATCGAGATTGGACATCGATAAATACGTAAAAGACTAGTATTGCACTTGGGAGCGTTGTGAGGGCACAACGGCATAGTTCTCATATATTTGGGTATAGGATACTCATGCAAGTGTAATAGGAGGTTGTGTTTTACCGATGGTACGGGAAACAGCTTCGCTCTTGATAGATCCCCTCGGAATTCCATTGGTAGTATGACTATGTGTCTATGGAAGTCCAAAATCAGGGTAGGTGTATTTGGTCTTAACCTGAGACTTGCACTGCTAATACTTGCGACAATCAATATACTTTGGTTGCGGTCGTCCAGGACTTTAACAGGTTCTGTGTACGCCAATACTGGGTATATTGAGAATCGTAGTGTGTTGGGTGTGATGTCAAGATGGAAGTATCACTCCAGTCATAGTGGAGATGATGGTCACGTAGGATACGGGACTGGTTCTCTTAAATGCTGCAGCTATCAGGATATTATGAAAAGGTCATGTATATCCGATTATAGAGACTAGTTACCAGACATCCGACATGTGCTTCGTAAGGGGCAGACACAATTCCAGCCCCAGGCCTAGCATGTGATCATCTGATACTGGATCGACATACACAATACTATGTATACTACGCCTGATATAGATCGCTTATTTCTGTAAATATATTTCTGGAGAATTGGGTAGGCATGGCGCTTTGCTAGAAGCCAACCTTGTCTTGTAAATCGGTATAAACGTAGTACGAGGTACGTACGTGTTCGGATAGTCCGACGACCGAATTTACTGCCAACATATCCGGGGATCTCATGGGTCACTTCCCGAAGATTCACCGATGATGTATGACTCGCACTCTATTAATCTGGGATTAATTAGATGAGAGGGAAAATTAATCTGGGATTATTGCGGAGATATTTTATCTGGGATAAAATATCAATTAAGAGAGAGAACGATTAATTTGGAATTAATCGATAAATTAATATATTCGATATATTAAATGAAATTGGATTTCGACGCGGAATTAAAATTAGATTTTAATTCGGGCGAACGAGTTAATTTAGAATTAATTCGTTAGCGACGTGAATAGTGATTTCGCTAGGCGTAATCGTTTAAGTGCGTCGCAACGGAAAATTTGTTAATTTGGAATTAGCGAACCCGAGCCCAGGATTGTTTGCGAGCACATTCGCATTTCGAATTCGAATGCGGCACGCAAGTCAAATCAAGCATCAAATCATTAGTCACATCAAGCGTCAAATCACATGTCACTTTGAGTGATGTGACAATTGATTGATTGATTGATGTGAGTTGATGTGAGATGATGCAAGCATTTAATGCTTGACTTTTGTGAAATTAAAAGAGTGGTAAATGGTTAATTAATTTTGGAAATAAAAACCTAATACATTTTTATTTTCTCTCTCTCTGATACGGTTTTGGAGCCAAAAATGGAGCCAAAATGCTCTTCTCTCTCACGGTCTCAAAACCTCTTCTTCCTTCTGTTTTTCTGCAAAAATCGTGAGTGATGGAGATGGTATAGACTTGATTTTGTTGCAAGATCAAGGTGCTAGCACAATCTAGGAGGCATACAAGGTGATAGGGAAACCATCTCATGAGCATGGAATCACCATTGATGAAGCTTGGAGCTTGAAGATGAAGATGGAGTCCAAAACCCACCATGACCGAATCCTAAGAGCCCAAACCTGTGGGTTTGCCGAGCTTGACAGAGGAGGAAATGGAGCTTTGTCCTTCGATGCATCCAATCCATTCATTGTGAGTATTCCGCACCTCCTTTAATGTGTATTCATACTTGTTTCATGCTTGATTAATGATCTTGGGAAGCTTAGAGCAAACAACACTAATATGTTGTATTTGGGCTTAATGGGCTTGGTTAGGCCAAGCATGGTTTTGGACAATTGGATTGGATTCAATTGGGCCTAAACCATTTCCATAAAGTCCAAATATGACTTTTGGGCCTTTAATTAATTTAATTGGGCCTAAATTGATTTTTGGCATATGGTGATTCCTATTTGGGTCTTGGCATATTGGGTTTGATCCATGCCTAAAGAATTAATTGAAAGCCCATTGGACATTAATTGAATAGTATTTGATGCTAATTGGGCCTTTGAGACCCATTTCGATTGGATTTGGAATCCAAGTCTAAAAGGCACTATTATAAGTGTAATTATTTAATTTGGAATTAAATACGAATTAGTATTGGATACAATTTGAATTGGATTTAAAATTATAGTATTCCTGAATTATATCGATGTAGATTACGAAGCTTTCCCACTGTCAATGGGTCACGCTTAACTGGAATCATTAAGCTTGTTGAACCAAAGCCAAGGCTTAGTTGATTCAGAGGAAAAGGTTAGGAAATATATATTAGTTATATATTTTGGACTTAGAGGTCCACTTACCGGATCTAGGGATTGGATGAGATCCAATTGATCTTAGAGATCTACCTAGTTAAGTTTCATACAGCTTGTTGGCCAAAGTCAAGGTTGTGTGTTATTTAACGGGATCCTAGCCCACTAGGAAACTGGATTTCTTGAGTACTCCACAGATGGTTAGAGACTCGCCGAAAAATAGTGGGAGGCCAGTATTAAATTTACAATTTCGTTTAATACTTGCTTACACACACTCTTTTTATTTTATTAATCGTAGTTATAAATATATTAGTTGGACTAATATCGATTATTGTTTTTTTTGAGCAGTTGGACTGTATTCAAATTACTTCATTGTAGTTGGTTATATAGTTGGACTATAGTATCCATTGCATTTTGAGTGTACCTGAAATAGTTGATTGGATAGTTGGACTATTGCAATCAAGATGACTGGAAAGATTAGCGTTAGGGATATCGTCATGGGCGATAATGTCTTTAACGCCTCAAATTTTCCAGATTGGGAGATGAATTTCAGGATAGTCCTGGGAGCTGAGAAGTTACTCTATGTCATAGAGAAACCTCTCGTGCCTGAGCCCGGAGTTGAGAAAATAGTAGAGCATGAGCTTTGGAAGACTCATCGTGATGATAACTTTAGTGCTCAATCCATCATGGTTGCAGTAATGACTCCTCAATTTCATCGTCAGAACAAAGGATTGGATCCTTATAGTATGAAGTTGAAATTGAAGGATCTTCACAGATCTAACTTTAAATCTCAGAAGTATGAATTGTGAAATGAGCTCTTTCACTCGCGTATGTCAGAGGGTACATCTGTCGAGCACTACATGTCACAGATGATTGCTGACATTGAACAGCTAGGTCAGCTGGGCATATCCTTCGAGGCCGAGACTTCTATAGATTTGATCTTACAGTCTCTGTCCGAGTGCTGGGGCGGGTTCTTCATGAACTATAACATGATGAACCAATAAAAGACTCTTGGAGAGTTAATGGCGATGTTAAAAGAAGTAGAGCCAGAGCTTCTGAAGGGCAAGGAGTGTGAGGCGCACATTACTTCGACATCCCAGAAGGCCAAAGCTTGGCCGAAGGCTTCTAAGGGTGTGAAGAAAATGAAGAAAATGGCAGGGCCAAATCATCAAAGTCTTTTGGGAAGACTAAGGACATATCCCAAGACGTCTTCCTACAATGTAGCAAATGAGGTCACTGGAAGCGTGACTACTCTGAGTACAAGGCGGAGTTGAAGGAAGTGAAGATGAGCAAGGCTCCGGCTTCAGGTATGTGTGTTATAAACATGTCCACTACTGGTTTTAAAAATTGGATTTTTATTCTGGATGTGGTACTCACACATGTACTGGTGTGTAGCATCTGCTGATTAGTAGGATACTGGCTTCAGGCGAGATCGACCTACCAGTCGAAAATGGGACGAGAGTCGCTGTTTTGGTCGTTGGGACCTATGTTTTGTATCTGCCATTTGGGCATGTAATTAAATTAGGTGACTGTTATTTTGTACCTAGTTTGACTAGAAACATCATCTCTGTATTTTTTTTAACCTGTTGTGGGTGTACCTTTATATTATGGAACACTGGGTGTTTTATATATAAAGATAACATTTTGTTATGTATAGCAGATGTTAATAATAGTCTTTATATTTTGAATATAAATGAATCTCAAACATATAATATGACAAACAAAAGGCTCAAACTAAGTAACACGGAAGAGACTTATCTGTGGCATTGTTGTCTGGGACGCATTTACAAGACTCGTATATCCACAATTTCGAAGAGTGGATACTTGGACGGATTTGATCCTAGTTCATATGACGTCTGTGAATCTTGTTTATTAGGCAAAGTGCCTAAAATGCCTTTTAGCGGTAAGGGTGTACGTGTCACCGAGCTGTTAGCCCTTGTTCATGGTGACGTATGTGGGCCCATGTCTAGCTAGGCTAGAGGTGGTTATGAATACTTCCTAACCTTTACGGATGTTGCATCGCATTATGGTTATGTGTATCTTATGAAAAACAAGTCGGAAACTTTTGATAAATTCAAAGAGTTTCGACACGAAGTAGAAAAATTGACCGTCAAAAGTATTAAAACATCACGGTTGGACCATGGTGCAGAATACTTAAGCAATGAGTTTCAAGATTACTTGAAAGAATATGGTATTCTTTCATAGTGGACTCCTCCCGGAACACCTCAATGAAAGGTGTGTCCGAACGGAAAAACCTAACTTTGTTGGACATGGTAAGGTCAATAATGAGTCGCATTGATCTACCAATTTCCTTCTGGGAATACGCATTGAACAGTGCAATACTTATTTTGAATAAGGTTCCGTCAAAGTATGTTGGAAATACTCCATATGAAATATGGACAGGAAAGAAACTGGGTTTCTCATTCCTGAAGATTTGGGAGGAAAGTATCTACCATGTTGTTTTCCTTAGAGGAATTCCTAAATGCAGTAGTAAGTGGGAGGAAAGTAGAATTCGATGAAAATCAGACAAATTTTGTTTCTGGCACCGATCCTCTCACGGAATACGAACAGTTCATCAGGGATGAGACTGTTCCACAATCTTCTAATACACAAGAACCGCGTAGGTCGGAGAGAGTCAGAAAACAACCTAAGAGGTATGGTTTTCTGATCTCACCTCATGTAGATATTAATCTAACTGAGGAAGATGAACTGGCTACATATGAGGAAGCGATACAAGGTATCGACTCCGCTTTATGGCAAGGTGCCATGAAGTCCGAAATGGATTCCATGTATACCACCAAGTTTGGACATTGGTTGATGTACCAGAAGGCATTGTGCTTATTGGTAGCAAATGAGTCATCATGGTGAAGACAAACATGGATGGCAACAAACATACGTAAAAAGCGAGGCTTGTAGCAAAAGGTATCATCATCAACATGATGTTGATTACGACGAAACCTTTTACCCTTTGCCATGATTAAATCCATTCGGATAATGCTTGCTATAGCTACATATTTCAATTATGAAATATGGCAGATGGACATCAAAACCGCTTTCCTTAACGGAAACCTTTTGGAGGATGTTTATATACAATACCCTGACGGTTTTGTCATGCCAAAACATGCAAACAAGGTTTGCATATTAAATCGATCCATTTTGTCATGCCAAAACATGCCAAAACTTGCCACAGTGATCCCAGTCATTTCAAGTTCTCCATCTCCATAGTTTAAGACATCATCCTTAGTTTTCTAAGATACTAGCAGATGTTCTTATTATCAATCCAGTGACTATCACTTGGATTGACCTGTTTGTGACTCCATATGCTCAAAGCGTATGAGACACCAGGTCACATACACTTTTCAATGTACGAGTTCTCAGAGAGTGTTAACAACTTTAAATCTATCCCAGTAGATCTTTATTTCTAGAATAAAGGTTGTTTCTCCCAAGAATTCTACGGAGAGTTTTCATGAAAGCCAAGCTTTCACCGATTATAATATGGGAATATCATTTCCAAGAAATGACATATCATCATTATTTAGGACATCATTGTCAGTGCGCTCCCACTAACCTCCTTATATACACAAGAATGATATGTGTTTTGAATCAAATCATACACCATTATGATTACATCAAAACGATAGTTCCAAGAACCTAATGTTTACTTCAATCCATACATGGATCGAATAACCTGCAAACCTTGTTTGCTAGTTTTGGTACGACAAAACCGTCAGGATGTTATAAACATCCTCCAAAGAGGTTTCCGTTTAAGGAAAGCGATTTTGATGTTCAGCTGCCATATTTCATGAATGAAACATGCAGCATCAGCAAGCATTATCCAAATGGATTTAACGTGGCAACAGGTAAAAGATTTCATTGTAATCAACATAATGTTGATAACGATACCTTTCCGCTACAAGTCTAGCTTAGTACGTTGGTATGTTGCCTTCCATGTATGTCTTCCTTGAAGACTTATATAGTACCAATAGGCACAATGCATAGTGGTTCAATGACTAGTGTCCAAACATAGTTGTTATACATGGAATCCATTTCGGACTCATGGCACTTTGCCATAATAGGGAGTCGATACCTTGTATCACTTCCTCATACGTAGTCAGTTCGTATTCCTCAATAAAATTGACATCTTTATGAGGTAAGATCAGAAACCCATACCCCAGGTTGTTTTCTGACTCTCTCAGACCTACTCTGTTCTTGTGTATTCGAAGATTATTGGTATAGTTTCATCCTTGATGAACTGTTTGTGTTCCATTAAGGACTTGGTGCCTTGAACAGTATAACTCTGATTCTCCATCGAGTTTTACCATCCTCCCACTTACCACTGCATATCGGTAATCCTCCTAGGAAAAACCGCATGGTGGGCAACAATCACATTGTTCTCTTAGTGAGTTGTATAAGTATTATACTTTGGTTTCCCTAGGATAACCAATTACATTAGGCACTTATCCAATTTGGGTTCTAGTTTAGTATCATCCAAACGTATGCCTATCATTCCCAAATCATCAGGAGTGAGAAAACCCAGTTTCTTTCCTGTTCATAACTAATATGAAATCTGTTAAACAGATTTTTATGGAACCTTATTCAAAATAAGTATTGCACTGTTAATGCTTATCTCTTTTGAAGGAAAATGGTAGCTCAGAGCGACTCATGATTAACCTTACCATGTCTAACAAAATTTGGTTTCTCCGTTCAGACACACCATCAAACTGACGTGTTCCGGGAGGAGTCCTCATTGAAAGAATACTATACTATTTCAAGTATATGAGAAACTTACTGCTTAAGTATTTTCATCATGGTCAAACCGTGATGTTTTAATACTTTAGCCGATCTGTTCTTCTATTTCGTGTCGAAACTCTAAAAGTTTCTGATTTGTGTTTCAAAAGAAACATATAACCATAACGCGATGCCACATCCGTAAGGTCACGAAACATTCATATCCACCTCTAGCCTAGCTAGACATGGGCCCACTTGCTTCACTATGAATAAGGCTAACAGATCGGTGGTTCTTGCACTTTCACCAAGTAAAAGGTATTTTAGGTACTTTACCTAATAAACTAGATTCGTAGACTTTATTTGAGTGGAATCAAATATGTCCTAGTACCCACTCTTCAAAAGTGTGGATATACGATTCTTGTTTAATGTGTCCCAGACAGTACTGCCACAACTAAGTTTCTTCTTGATCAAATCAGTTTGAGCTATTAGTTTATCATGCCATATGTTTGAGATTTATTCATATTCAAAATATAAACACTGTCATCCACATCTAATGTGTTTATCTCAATATCATCTTTATATAAAACACTTTAGTGTTCTAGAATATAAAGGTACACTCGCAACGAGTTATACTCGATATAGAGATAATATTTATAGTCAAACTAGTTACATTATAAAAGTTTCCTAATTTAAGTACACACCGAAGGGTAGTTCCTAAAATTAGGTATTTACGGTTAAAACAGCGACTGTCTTCCCATTTCATATTCGCAGATTAATTTCATCTGAAGTCAGTATCCTGCTCATAGCAGATTCTGCACATCAGTACATATATTTATGTATCACACTATTTAATATCTAAAATCCAATTTTAATATTAGTAGTGAACATTCTTATGATAAACATACTCAAAGTCAGAGCCTTGCCCTTTATTTTATTCCTTCATGTCTGCCTTGTCCATACGGCAATCTCGCTTCAATGACTCTGTTTGCAACAGTTTAGGTAGACATCTTGGGATATGTCATTTGTCTTCCTAGAAGACTATAATGATTTTGCCTTTGCCATTTTCTACATTCTTAGAAGCCTTTGCCTTTGCCATTTTCTACATTCTTAGAAGCCTTTGGCCAAGCCTTGGCCTTCTAGAATATTGAAGTAAGATGCGCCTTGCGCTACTTGCCTTATTGCAAACTTTGGCTTTGTCTCCTTGAGAATGGCCATTAACTCTCCAAGAGTTATTAATTGCAATTTAATACTTCTAAGATCTAAGAATAGATCTATGAAGATCCTTCAATTTCTTCATCATACTTTAAGGATCTAATCCTTAGTTCTGATTAGGAAATTAAGGAGTCTTTATGGCAAGCATAATGGATTAAACATTAAATTTATCATCACATGAATCTTCCAAAGATCATGCTCTACTATTTGCTCAACTCCGGGCTTAGGCCTAAGATGTTATTTTATCAAATAAAGTAACTTCTTAGTTTCAGGACTATCCTGAAATTTATTCCCAATTTGAAAATTAAAGTCGTCTAAACACATTTTCCCTAGGACAATGTTTTAAACACTAATCTTTCAATTTAATCTTGATTCTAATAGTCCAACTATTTAATCAACGATTTCAGGTACAATCTAATGTAATGATTACTATAGTCTAACTATATAACTTATTACAATTTTATTGGTTAAAATCAAATATATATTGATTACTATAATCCAATTATATAATCATTATAAATGATCGGTAAAATCCAAATATATTGATTACTATAATCCAATTATATAATCAACTATAATTGAGGGGTAAAATTCAAATATATTGATTACTATAATCCAATTATATAATCAACTATAAATGAAGGGGTTTGAATACAGTCCAACTGTTTAATTAAAACAAGAATAAATATTAGTCCAACTAATATAATTTATTTGACGAATGATATTTGATTGAGCGCTTATGGCAAGTGACTAAACGGATATTGCAAATCTAATACTTGCCTCCCATTATTTTTCGGCGTGCCTTTAACCCTCTGTGGAGTACTCGGGAAACCTAGTTTCCTAGTGGGCTAGGATCCCGTTAAATAACACACAATCTTGACTTTGGCCAACAAATTGTATGATACTTAACTAGGTAGATCTCTAAGATCAATTGGATCTCATCCAATTCCTAGATCCAGTAGGTGGACATCTAAGTCCGAAACATATATCTTATATATGCCAATATATCAAATATATTACCTAACCTCTTTCCTCTGAATCAACTAAGCCCTGGCTTTGGCACAACAAACTTAATGATCCCAGTTAAGCGGAACCCATTGACATGGAAAGTTTCGTAATCAATGTCGATGGACAAGAAGTGATCTTGACTTTGGCCAACAAATCACGACTTGGACAAGACACCGATATGGAACAAAACTCTCATGATTCAAACACATCTGCAATTGACAAAGTTCTTGACTTTGGCCAACAAACCAATGCCAACTTTGGATCTTGAGTAAGAATCACTCAACGGAAGGAAAAATGCTTAATATGTTGTGAGGGTTTTTCGAGTGCAAATTGGCAACCAATTTATTATCTTTGTTAAGGTCTCATCATCATACACCCTTAAACATGCATTCTAAATACATAATAAAGCGGTGTATAAATAAATAAATTAATAATGATATACGGATGGATATGTCACAAATTGTTCCTAGAACAAATCACTCACTTTCCTCTCCCCGGCTAGAACTATTCTAACTTCTACCCAATTACAAAATACAATAAAGAAACCTCATTTACATTGAGGGGAATTGGTGAGAAGAGAAACAAAGAATAATGAGATAAAAGGCTGGACAAGCAGGTCCAATTTAAATAAATTCTAAATTTATTACAATTTCCAAAATTGCCCTCGCCCTTCTAATATCCATCCGATATACATTATTCATACAACACATTCATGTATTCATACAAATCATGTTATTCAATCAATCTAATCCAATTAATTAATCTTTGAATTAATGACCATCCAATGTTCAAACAACGATTTGATTTGCACGAGTCCACTCGTTTAAGAATAAATACTTAAAGTACGTATTCTTGAATTATATCGAACTACAACTTTAAATCCAATTTATTTGTATTCAATATTAATTCCAAATTTAATTCCAAATTAAATATATACACTTACTTATAAGCCTTAAAGACTTGGATTCCAAATCCAATCTTAATGGGTCTCAAAGGCCCAATAACATCCAATTTCATTTTAATTAAAGTCCAAAGGGCTTTTAATTAATTATTAAGGCATGGGCTTTGGCCATAATGGATCAAACCCAAAATTCCAAGGCCCAATAGGAATCACCCTATTGCCTACAAATTAATTTAGGCCCATTAGGCCCAATTAAATTCTTTAAAGGGTCAAGTGATATATTTGGACTTTATGGAATTGGTTTTGGGCCCAATTGGATCCAATCTAAAAGTCCAAAACCAAACTTAGTCAAACCAAGCCCATTAAGCCCAAATACACACTTTTAGCCCAATTCATAATTAAAGGCTTATTAACATAATTATAATATTCCAAATATCACAATTATTTTAATTAAAGTGTATTAGCCATGATTAATTAATTAAACTCAATATTTCCAAAATACCAATTAACTTAATTAATCATGCTTAATCCATCAATTCATGCTCAACATAAATTGAAGCCAAAACACATCATTTCATGCTTAACACAAATTGAAGCTAAAACACATCATTTCATGCTCAACATGCTCTTTGATTTAACATAAACATTATTGACTTTGATTCTAATCTAATCAAACCAACAATCAACATTTAAACATGCATTTAAACACATCATTTCATGTTACAAAAAAAAAAAAAACTGCAGTGCACTGTGAAGGACATTCGGCCATGCTAAGGGATTTTAAATTTTTTTATCCAATCAATTTATTTCAAATCTAATCATGCACAACTCTAAGTTAACATAATCTAAGCATGCTCAAATCATCAATTTGAAGAAATCATGCTCAAAACATAAAAGCCCTCATGAACCCTAAAATTTTCATGCTTAAAATTGGCTCTGATACCATTGTTAGTGTTCCTAGAACATGCCAAGGATCTAATAAGCAAGAAAAGGTGTTCATAAATTTATTATAAGTTGCGGAATTACTTACATTGAATGGATTTGAGCTTTTAAAATTTTGAGAAGAAGATCTCCAAGATCCTTCCTTTGTTGATTCCAAGCTTTGAGTTGGTTTCCAAGATCCTTCCTTTGTTGATTCCAAGCTTTGATTTGTGAATGAAGATCTCCAAGATCCAAGCTTTGAGTGATGATTCCAACCCTTGAGTTAGTTTCCCTATCACCTTAGTTGATTCCATGAAGTGCTAGCTTTGTTGATTTTGCAACAAAATCAAAGAGAATGAGGCTCCATGTTCACGCCCATTCTAGGGTTTTTGAGTGTCTTTGTGTTTTGTTCCAAGTGTTGGAAGTGAAGAGAGAGAGTAGGCTTTTTGGTTTTGTTAAAGGGTTTTACCCTTTTACCAAAAACCATGTAGTTGGGGTTTTTGGTTTCACCTAAACCAAGTGGTTGGAAAGTAAGTGGTTTTGGCATAAATGTCAACCACTTTCCAACCACCACTTCACATGTGTGACATTTGTGAAGTGGGCCCCACCATTTTGAATTCAAAATTCAAAATGTCTCTACGAACATTTGCCGCGGCTCGGATCCGTTTAATCTGATTAAACGAACTTTCGTCGTTAAATAATTAAATCTAATTTAATTAAATAACGATGCCTCGCAAATATATTACGAACGTCATTTACGAATTAATTCCAAATTAATTCGTTCGCTCGTATTAAAGTTTGACTTTAATTTCGTAATGAAATCCAATTCATATTAATATATCCAATATATTAATTTTAGCCCATACGAATAAATAAAATAGAAAAATCAAATTTAATTATTAAATTTATTTTAACCGATTAATTTCAAATTAATCGCGTTATCTACCGATTAATTTCAAATTAATCGCGTTATCTCTCTTCCGAACACATTTAATCCCATATTAAATAATACCTCAATTAATCCCAGATTAATTTTCTCTCTCTTAATTAATCCCAGATTAATTCTCTCTCTTAATTAATCCCAGATTAATTCTAATTAAATCAACTGTCATCGGTGAATCTTTGGGAAGCGACCCAAGAGATCCCTGGATATGTTGGCAGTAAATACGGTCATCGGATTATCCGAATATGTGCGTACCTCGTACCACGTGCTTACCGATTTACAAGACATGGTTGGCTTCTAGCAAAGCACCGTGCCTACCCAATTCTCCAGAAATATTCTTACTGGAATATATAATCTATGTCAGGCGTAGTATACGTAGTATTGCGTATTGCGATCCAGTATCGAATGTCACGTGCTAGCCCTGGGGCTGGAACTGTGTCTGCCCCGTACGGAGCACATGTCGGATGTCTGGTAACTAGTCTCTATTATCGGATATACATGACCTAGTCATAATATCCCGATGACTGCAGTACTTAAGAGCACTAGTACCGTATCCTACGTGACATCATCTCCACTATGACTGGAGTGATACTTCCGTCTTCACATCACACCCAATACACTACGATTCTCAATATACCCAGCAGAGGCGCACACAGAACCGGTTAAAGCCCTGGACAACCAAAACTAAAGCATACCGATTGTCGCAAGTATTAGCGATGGTTAAGACCAAATACACCTACCCTGATATCGAACTTCCATAGACACATAGTCATACTACCAATGGAATTCCGAGGGGTCTATCCAGAGCAAAGCTGTTTCCGCACCATCGGTAAAAACAACCTCCTATCACACTTGCATAAGTATCCAATACTTAAATATATGAGAACTATGTCGTTGTGCTCCCACAACGCGCACAAGTGCAATACTAGTCTATTCCGTATTATCGATGTCCAGTCTCGATAATACTACGACTAGGGATATTTAATGATTAATCCTTCGAGGACTGATACTGTCTCATATCATCTCAATCCAGGAACTAATCATAGGGACCTCCTCTCATTTATACATCTAGGTGATCTAATCACAAATGATAAGAGCGCAATCTCCTTGTCACATAGTTAATTTGTACAACAACACCATGATCTGTACAAATAGTGACGCTATGGGTCATAACTGTCCAACACACTGAAATTCGTTGTCCTATACCTTGATGATGTATTGCTTCTTAGCAATGACATTCCCACAATAAAATCGGTGAAAGCTTGGCTTTCATTAAAATTCTCCATGAAATTCTTGGGAGAGGCAACCTTTATTCTAGGAATAAGGATCTACTGGATAGATCTAAAAGTTGTTGGCACTCTCCGAGAACTTGTACATTGACAAACATGTACGCGACCTGGTGTCTCATATGCTTTGAACATCTGCGATCACTATCAGGCCGATCCAGGTGATGGTAACTGGATTGATGTTAAAAACATCATTTAGTATCTTAGACGAACTAAGGATGCTTTCTTTATTTATGGAGATGGAGAACTTGAGGTGACTAAGATCACCGATGCAAGTTTCTAAACCGATAAAGACGACTGTAAGTCGCAATCAAGGTACATATTTTATTTGAACAACGGAAAAGTGAGCTAGAAATCTTCCAAGCAAGATACTGTTGCCAATTCAACAACAAAAGTGGAATACATTGTTGCGACTGAGGCAGCAAAAGAAGCATTTTGGATCTATAAAATTCCTAATTGGATTAGGATTAGTTCTGTTAGCAGCAAAGCTAGGCTACAGCACAGGCTAAGGAATTACGGTCTCATAAATTATCCAAGTATGTACTTCGATGGTTTCATCTGATTCGTGAGATCATATATCGACGCGATGTCAAGACCGAAAGATCATTTTAGATGATAACCTTGCATATCCGCAGACGAAAGTTATATCTCATTAAAAGTTTGAGCGACTCGTACAAAGTTCAGGTGTTGGACACTTAAGTGATTGGCTATAGGCCAAGTGGGAGATTATTGGAAAATTATGACCCATAGCATCACTATTTGTAATATACATGATGTTTTTATACATATTAACTATGTGGCAAAAGAAATTGCTCTTTTATCATTTTGTAATTGGATTACTTGGATATATAAATGATAAAAGTCCATATGATTAGTACCAGATTAATAAGATATGAGACAATATTAATCTATGAAAGGTTTAATCATTAAATATCCCTAGTCGCAATATTATCGAGACTGGACACCGATAATGCGGAATAGGCTAGTATTACACTTGTGCGCGTTATGGAAGCTTAACGACATAGTTCTCATATATTTAAGTATTGGATACTTATGCAAGTGTGATAGGAGGTTCTGTTAGCCGTTGGAACGGGAATAACTTCGCTCTGGATAGACCCCTCGGAGTCCCATTGGTAGTATGACTATGTGTCTATGGGAATCCGAATCAGGGTATGTGTATGTGGTCTTAACCTGAGACTTAAATCGGTAATACTTGCGACAATCAGTATACTTTGGTTTTGGTCATCCGGAGCTTTAACAGGTTCTGTGTACACCTCTTCTGGGTATATTGAGAATCGTATTGTATTGGGTGTGATGTCAAGATGGAAGTATCACTTCAGTCAAATGGAGATGATGATCACGCAGGGATACAGAACTAGTACTCTTAAATGCTGCAGCTATCAGGATAGTATGACTAGGTCATGATTATCCGATTATAGAGACTAGTTGCTAGTGATCCGATATATGCTTCGTACGGGGCAGACACAATTCCAGCCCTAGGCCTAGAATGTGACATCCGATATTAGATCGTATTACGCAATAAATTGTATACTACGCCTGATAAAGATTATATATTCCTCGTTGAATATTTCTGGAGAATTGGGTAGGCACGGTTCTTTGCTAGAAGCCAACCATGTCTTGTAAATCGGTAAGAACGTGGTACCGGGTACGCACGTGTTCGGATAGTCCGATAACGATATTTACTGCCAACATGTGTTCGGGTAAGCGACTTTCGTAATAATTTTGCAAGGCATTATTATTTAATTAAATTGGATTTAATTATTTAGCGACGGAAAATTCGTTTAGTCGGATTAAACCAACCGGGCCCAAAGTGTGTTGTGTAAGCCAACTTGAATTTTGAATTCAAAATTGGGTGGGACCCACAACTCACATCACTTGTCAACTTGTGATGTAAGTGGTTGGCAATAAATTAAATTGGATTTATTACACATCACACCTACCAAGTCAAAATAATTTTGGTAATTGTTTTTGGAAAACAAATAACTATTCATTCTCTCCCTCTCTTCACCATATGACCGAAACTTGTTCTTCTTTGAGGAGAAATTTTTCTTTCCAATTTGTTCAAGCTAGCACTTAAAGGAATCAAAAAAAAGGTTATAGGGAAACTCACCTAAGAGTTTGGAACTCAAAAGGAGGGCTTGGAGCTACTACATCTATGTAATTTTTGAAATCTTAAAACCGATCAATGTAAGTTTTTTCCGCAAACTTTCTTATTATATTCACACAATTATCACGCTTAGAGATCCCGTGGCATGTCTAGGACACTAATAGATACCCCTGATGAAGAGGCCGCTGCTTTCTATAACTGGAAAGACGATGAGTTTAAAGTAAGAAGCTACATCAAAGCCTTTATGAGCTCAACTCTACAAGAGCAATATGAGAGGGTGGACTCTTCGGTGGAAATCATGGAACGCCTACAAGAGTTGTATGGTGATAGTAGTGAAACTGTTAGATACGATGTAATTATCAGGTTATTCAGGATAAAGATGAAGGATGAGACTTCAGTCTCTGATCATGTGCTCAAAATGATCAATTTGATTGATCAAATAGATACATTTGATCTAGGACTAACCTTCAAGGTTAAGGTGGATTTGATCCTACAGTCCTTGACTCCCACCTTCAAGGGCTTCATTTCTAACTTCAATATGAACAAGTTGATTAGATCAACTAGGTCACTTAGTGAGCTTCATGGCTCATTAAAGACTTATTAAAAGGTTGAAAAATCTTGAAGGTTGAGGGAAATAATAAAGAGGTTGTTCTTGTTATCTCTGGTCCTCACAAGGGCAAGAAAATGGGAAATAGTAAGAAATAAGTCTCTAAGAAATCTAAGCCCACTTGAGGTATATCGAAGAAAAATAAGGAAAAGAAGGCCCAAAATGACTGATTCTATTGCAAGAAGAAATGGCATTGGAATAGGAATTGTCATCAGTACCTTGCGAGCTTGAAAAATCAAAAGGAAGGTACGTCCTCATTCTTTGTTATTGAAATGGATCTTGGAATAAGTTCCATATATCATTCATGGATTTTAGATTCTGCTGCGACCTCACATATTTGTATGTCTCTGCAGATTATAAAGAGTAAGAGGTTACTTAAGGAAGGATAAGTGGTCCTGAATATTGGGAATGTAGAACTTGTCTCTGCAACCACCGTAGGGGCATGTCAACTTCCTATGCCATCAAGACGTTTAATTTTATTAGATAAAGTTTTACATTTTCCTAGTGCAATAAGGAACATTGTTTCCATTTCAGTATTGACAAAATGTAATTATGAATTTAATTTTATCAATAAGAAATGCAATATTTATTATCTAAATAAATTTGTTGGTGTTGCACTAAAAGTAAATGGATTGTATGTCTTGCAAATGAATGAAAACCATAACAAAGAATTAAATACAATAACAACAAAAAGACTAAGAGATAATCATAATTCAAGATTCCTTTGCCACTTAAGATTAGGTCATATTGGAGAGAAAAGAATTTCACAATTGGAGAAGGAAGGCTTACTTCCTTCATTAGGTTTAGAACCTTATCCAACTTGTGAATCATGTCTCAAAGGAAAAATGACCAAATTACCTTTTGTAGGACGAAGCGAAAGAGCCAAAGAAACCTTGGAACTCATACATACTGATGTATGCGGCCCACTTAGTATGGTGGCCAATGATGGTTTTCAATACTTCGTTACTTTCACTGACGATTGTTCAAGATTTGGGTATTTGTACCTAATGAAATATATGTCAGAAATTTTTGAAAAGTTCAAAGAGTATAAGAATGAAGTAGAAAACAAATTGGGAAAAAGTATTAAAAATCTATGATCTGATCGTGGAGGAGAATACTTAAGTACCGAATTTCTAGATTATCTCAAGAAACATGGAATAGTGTCACATGTAGCACCTCCTTACACACCTCAGTATAATAGTGTCTGTGAAAGGAGAAATTGTACCATATTGGATATGGTACGTTCCATGATGAGTTTTGTTGATATACCGACGTCCTTTTGGGAATATGCTCTCCAAACAGCCTTGCATGTTCTAAATAGAATTCCAATCAAATCCGCTCCCAAAACCCAATATGAGATATGGTATGGGAAACGTCCTAATTTAGGATATTTGAAGATTTGGGGTAGCCCATCTTATGTAAGGAAAGTCTTTACATAAACGCTAGACTCAAGATCTAAAAAAGCTCAATTCATAGGATATCCCAAGGATTCGATGGGATACTACTTCTATATTCCCTCTACTCATAAGATAATGGTTAGTAGGAATGGTACCTTCCGTAAAGACTGTTTGGTTCAAGAGGGAAGTATTGGGAAAGAAGTGGACCTAGATGAGGAAGTCTCTCAAGAATAGGATTCTGGAATACGAATTGACTCACCTCAAAATGAACTAGAACAAGAAGCACCTCAAGAAACACAACCACTTCATAGATCACTTAGGGAATCTCACATGCCACTGAGATATACCCTAGTCAATCAACAAGATTTTGAATCTTTTATGATTGGTGAAGCGGTTCATGTTGATGACCCAAGAAACTACGAAGAAGCAATGTCGGACATTGACTATTCTAGATGGTTTGAAGTTATGAATTCTGAAATGGAATCCATGTATTTCAATCAAGTATGGACACTTGTTGATCCTCCTGAAGGTATTGGTCCTATTGGGTGTAAATGGGTCTTCAAGAGAATGATTGGAAAAGTAAAGACTTATAAAGCTAGACTAGTGGTAAAATGATATACTCAGAAATAATGAGTTGATTATGAGGATACATTTTTGCCAATAGCTATGCTAAAATCCATTAGAATTCTCTTAGCTATAGCAGCTTACTTTGACTATGAGATTTGGAAAATGGATGTTAAGACAGCTTTTCTAAATGGATTTCTTGAGGAAGAAATTTATATGAAACAGCCAGAAGGTTTTACATCTAAAGATCATAGTCATAAAGTATGTAAGCTGCAAAGATCTATATATGGTCTAAAGCAAGCATCTAGGAGTTGGAATCTACGATTTGATGATACGATCAAAACATTTGGTTTCATCAAGAATGTGGATGAGCCCTGTGTTTAAAAAAAGGTCAGTGGGAGCGTCATAACGTTCCTAATATTATATGTGGATGACATATTACTATTGGGAAATGATGTAGCAATGATGACTTCAGTAAAAGTATGGTTATCCAAAACATTCTCAATGAAAGACTTGGGAGAAGAAACAACCTACATTCTTGGCATAAGAATCTATAGAGATAGATCAAGAAGAATGATTGGTTTGTCCTAAAGTCTTTACATAGAAAAGGTGATCAAAAGATTCAATATGTTGGACTCTAAAAGAGGTTTGTTGCCTTGTAGGCATGAGATTCATCTATCTAGATCGATGAGTCTCAAGACACCTCAAGAAAGAGCACGCATGAGTCAAGTACCATATGCTTCTGTCATAGGTAGTCTTATGTATGTCGTGCTATGTACAAGACCGGACATCGCATTTGCTATTAGTATAACAAGCAGATTCTAGTCCGAAGAACTAAGGATATGATATTGACTTACGGATCACCAGAACTGAAAGTGAAAGGTAGGTGTGGTTCCAGCCATTGAAGAAGTGTTCCCTTTGAACTACGACAACAATGAGGCTATAACACAGGCCAAAGAACCAAGGTCACATCATAAATCCAAACACATTCAAATAAAGTATCACATACTAAGAGAATATGTTGGAGATGGGCATATAGCCATTCAGAAAACACCTTCAGCTGACAATATAGCTGATCCACTTACTAAGCCAATGAGCCAAGAACAAATGGAGCCTCATCTTGAGAAGATGGGCATTGGGTATCATAACAACTGGCTTTAGTGCAACTGGGAGTTTGTTAGAGTATATGCCCTAAAACCAGTTATGGATGTAATGGTTTAAGGCATAATATATGTAATATAGTTTATTATTTATTAATAAAATGCATTAGTTAAAACAATCATATGCCTAATATATATATATATATATATAAATGTGTGTGTGTGTGTGTTCACGTTGGAAAATAGAATAAGCAAAAAATTGTTTTGTTTTAGTTTATAAGTAATAAACAATAAGCAATTGTTGCATGTGCGTGGCCATAAACATAAGCAAATAGAAGTTTGCTTAAGAACATATACATTAAGCAATTGCTTGTCAAAAAATCAGTGTGGCTTTCCGATTTGATCTCTTGGAGAACAATTTCAATTTGTTCCTAAAGGCTTCAACATCTTAGAAAAGAAAAGAGTTTTTTTTTTTGTTCTCAATAGTGAGAGTGATTTGTTCGTAGAGGAGTGCTAGTGTGTCAACTAGAGGTACAACGCTTGGTGCACTACTATAAGGGAAAAATCAAGGAGGATATTCTATAATGAGCACAACAATGTATGTTTTATTATTAGTAAATATTATTTATGTTGATAAATAAAATATTTATTGCATGCATGTTAAATTAATATAAATTTATTTAAATAGTATATTGTTTACATCAACAATGATATAATCACGATCCTTAAAGTGGTTTTGAAGAAAATTTTAAATTCCAGTTACATGGATGCTTCCGCGTTAACCCCAAAACCTTACAGTAATAAAGGCCAAAATTAATGTATCCTAAAATGGAAGAGAAGTGATACTGTTACAAACAAAAATCCAGAAAATAAATACACTCCCCTCACCTGTAGAATCTTTGTAGCTACAGTGAGAGAATGTATTTATTTGATTAATAAACACAATACATGTTACTCTCCCGGGGACGTAGGCATTCCCAGGCCAAATCACTTAAATCTTATGTGTTGTGATGTATGTGTTTTTTTTTTTCGCCCCCACCCCACGAAAATAAATTTATATGTTCGATAGTTGATTGTTTTAGGACTATTACTCTTTTACCCCTGAATGAAAATCAATCGTCAACAACACACACACATATATACACACACATACATACACATAGAGATAGATATTTCAATATCAATTTTTAACACAAATCTAAATATAAATATCAAAATCTAATCATTTATATAAGTCAATCCAATGGTACATACTCAAAGTCAAAAATCTAAACATCATTAAATGTTATTTTGACTTTGAGTTGTACCATTTGATTGGCTTAAATCAATGGTTCTTATCAATTCACTTACTTCGAAAATTGGGGAATAACAAATTGATACAAGAAGTATTAGGTGTAAATAGGGATGAAAAAATCCATGTGGGAATGTTGGCCGAGTATGTTAAGAGCGGGTAATGAGATAATTTTTTATACTCATTGTTGGACAGGTCGGGTAGGGTATTGGCACCCTCATTAAAATATAGGTAAAGTCCATGTATGAACATGAACCCGCACCGAGGCCTGATATGTTAGGGACGGATAAATGGACAATTTCCGTACACGTTTATATAGCGGACTTTATTTATTGAGTAAAAATGTGTCAACATGACATATTATTAAAAAAAAAAAAAAAAAGACTTGGATTCAATAATGATTTGAGAATATTGAGCTTTATAATATAAATTTAACAGTAATTAAATTTGAAATATGTATTGTTATTAAAATATTATGAAAAGGGAGCATATAAAAAAAAAGTACACGTGCAATGCTATTGATGAAGTATAGAATAAATATATATTTTTTTTTTTTGGAAATTTGTCATATATTTATGAATTTTGACAGGCGATATATATACAAAGAGCTAATAAACACAACTCCCATCAATTGAGAAGCTGAACAAAATAATCAGTCTCCTTTGTTCAGCAGCCAAACAGTCCCTTAAAGAGAGAGGCCTCCACATTCCTCCATGGAGAACAAGCACTCCAAATGGCTATCAGCTGGGTGTCAAAAATGTTTTGAAAATGTTGAAGAAACTACAAGTTCCGCTTCTTCTGTTGGCAATGTTATCTCAATGGTGAAGAACCCTAAGAAAAGTGCTTTTGGTGGTGGGCCTGCTTCTGCTTCTGCTTCTGGTGCTGGATGCAGTGGCTTGTCTAGTCAGTTTTCTAACATGGGCATAAATTGTTGCTGAACTTTTTTGCAGCTGCTGAGGTTTAATTAATTTTTTGCAGAGAGATTCTCCGATTTTCGACTGCTTTAAAATTTACTAACTTAATTGATAATATGTAGATCAATTTAATAGTGTGTGTATATATATAGTCAAATATGGTTAAAGTAGAAAGTTTTTTAAAAAAATTAATGAACTGATTGTTCAAACTACTAATCTATTTAAATTTTAGGTAAATGAATAACATGAACCTTCTTTATAAATTTTATCCTTTTAGTGTTTGTCATGCTAACTCAGTTGGTGAAGATACACCTGCTCCATAAAGTTGGTCAAGATACACCTGCTCGATAAAGTAGGTCGCGTCCGACTTTTTCACGAAACTGTAAATGAATAAAAAATTCATATCATGTAATTATTAATTTTCGATCTACGGTCTTTGTTTTCGCAGTTTTCGAACATGATTCTATCAGTCTACAATTTTATTGTCACGATCTTCAGATATAGTTTTATCAACTTTCAAACCATATTCTCATCTCCTTCGGTAATCAATGATGATATGTTGAGTGAAAGTAATTCTCTATAAATGCGATAAGGTAAACACATTTTCTTCTTATTTTTAATGATGTTATATTAAGCATACACAATTTAAATTTTATTGAGGGTTTTCAACTATTCTGTAGCTTAGTGACTAACACCTCAGAGTTTGATGGCACTTGTGGGCTTTATTGTGAAGGGTAACCCAATTCCGCGTGGGAGGTCCAGCCCATTTTGACACCTCTAAATTCTTCATATATTATTATCACTGGCTAAAATAATCAAAGGATGTTACAGGGGAATCATAAGATGTACCTTGCTACATGATTCCTATTTTTTTTTTAAATGTAATAATTGTGACAATGATATTTTTTTAGTCAGATTCATGATTCCTATATTATTCTTTTTTTTTTTAAAAAAAATTGTGATATGTGTGACAATGAAATTATTTAGTCAGATACAAGATTCTTATATTATTTATGTTTTTTAAAAATATGAGATATATGTGACAATGATATTAATTGATACTTTAAAATCATACCCTACTTTTCAATATATATATATATATATATATAATATATATATATTATATATATATATATATATATATATATATATATATATATATTTCTGATCATTCAAATTCAAACTAAAAATGTGTATATTTTATTAACGAATAGTGTAGTAGGCTAATCACACCAAAGTCTTTCTAGTAAATTATCTATTGCGCAATTTGATTATCCAAATTGTACCTCTTCTTTTAAGGTTCGCAAGTGTAAGAATCTATTGTAACAAAGATCCATACAAACTAGATTATCAATCCCACAAGAAATTAGTAATTGTGAATTCTAAAGTAACTAGATTATCAAATCCCACAAGAAATTAGTAATTGTGAATTCTAAAGTAAATTAATTCCTGACTATCTTAAAACCAAGTATGAAAAGTGTTGACAAAAGAAAGTCGCCTTGGAGCGAAGGAGTAAAGGACGAAGACAAGCAGAGCAATGAAGGGAAGAGCGATCGGAGCAATCACCAGATGACACAGCGATTAGAACGACAAAGGACTCAGGACGACCGAAACAGCGATTAGAGCGATAAAGAACTCAGGACGACCGAAACAGCGATTAGAACGACAAGGGACTCAGGATGACCAAACACATGCTGCAGTTGATCCCACGATTACAGCAGTTAGATATTTCCCCCCACGATCAGGCAGTTATGGCGCACAACTCAACGGTTGGAGGCATGACTCAGTAGTTGCAGGGAATTTACGAACAGAAACTGCCTGAGCGGTTTACAAGTTTCACTATAAAAGGCTCACTCATGCGAAGATTAGAGCCCCCCGATCAAATGAAGACTCAAACGAGCATCTTATTTTTTATTTCGTAGTTTTAAGAATCTGTAACTTGTGTGCTTGTGCCCCTTGGAGGCTTATTCACTTAATCAAACACCCCTTGCTGGGACTTTGTCTCAGGAGGTTTGAACCTTACACGTTTTCTTCAGGCAGAAAATTGCGCAAACAATTTTTTGGCGACCACAGTGGGAGAATTGGGGTAAAAGTGGAGATGCCTCCGAAAAGAAACACTCAAACTGGCTCAAGTACGGAGGAAGCGGGACTGGAGCAAACCAACCAGCCCCACGTTCCAGCCGTAGTGGGCCATTTCGAGGGTCCGACAGACGCTAGTCGATATGAGCCTATGCGAGAGCTCAGCCCTAACGCGTTTCGCCCATTGTTCGGTGAATTCACGCAGGATGTTGTCGAGCAGGTTAGGCTTCAAAATGCTCATATCATAGATAAATTTACTTCGACTAGTAACTCACATTATGAAAATATGGCCAAACACCTAAGCTCATTAAATGAGTTAATGGCCAAATGTGTAAATGGGGGGACAGCCCTACCGTGGACTATACCTCCTCCTGCACCAAGCAATCAGGAGGCTGGCCCAAGTAATATTCCTCTACAAGGGGTCACTGTCCCTACGACCTCCAGGGAGGGAATAAGTCATGGGGGCAATGGCCTACATCTTGGGCTAAACCTACACCAAGGGCCAAATATGGTACAACGTGAAGTGGTGTTGCCCCAAGGTCTCCAGGCTTCTCAGGGACAGAACCACGATTATGTCCCACTTGTGAGAGGACCGCAACCGCCACCCATAGCAATGCCATTTAATGGCAATGATATGTTGAGAGAACAGATGACCGAGATCCTTAAAAATCAATTCGGTCTGGGAGTACGGCCAATTCGGCCAAGGTATCAGAAACCATATCCGGATTTGATCGATGTGGCGTATCCGTGGCCTAGAAATTATACAATACCGGATTTTTCTCTGTTTACAGGGTCTGAGGAAGTTTCTACCATGGAACACATATGGTGATTTACCCTTCAGTTTAGAGAAGTCACTGATTTCCATAAGTTGAGGTTATTCCACAGCTCACTGTCAGGTGTAGCTTTCTCATGGTATGTCAGTCTGCCACCCAACTCGGTAGAGAATTGGCAACAAATGGAACAGTTGTTCCATGCGTAATTCTACAAGGCCGAATCTGAAGTGGCCTTGGCCGACTTGGCGAACCTGAGACAGTTAGCAGGAGAATAGGCCGAGACATTCTTACAAAGGTTTAAAGTGGCTCGAGGCCGATGTTACGTGCCTTTGCCAGAGAAAGAATTTGTGAGAATCGCCCAAAGCTGTCTCAATTTTGATTTGAAAAAGAAATTTCAAGATCGCGAATTTTGGGATCTCCCCTAACTCACCACTAGTGTGGTTCGTTATGAACAGTTATTAAGAGATGGGGGACAAATGAAAAATTCCAGCCAATGAACTTATTACAGGAACATCAATTATGAAATAAGCGAAATGGACATCGAATCGGCCGACTTATGTTTGGCCGAATTGGTTAAAGAGAAGCCGTACGTTTACAAGGAGAACGACAAAAAGAGTAGGAACTTCTCGTTCGATATCACGAAATTCGATGCCATATTCTATCAATTATATAAAGACAAGCAAATTAGTTTGAGCGACGGCCACACATTGCCAAGCGCTGAGCAAATCGGTGGGAAAAAATATTGTAAGTGGCATAATGCATCGTCCAATTTAACTAATGATTGTCTTGTTTTTTGGAATGTTTTACAGGATGCCATAGAATCTGGACGAATGAAGTTCGAAAAAAAATGGCAGTGGACGACAACCCTTTTCCAAAGCCGATAGAATTAAACATGATCGATTCAGACCTTACCAAAATAAACTTTCCAAAGTTCAAGTTGGTCCTGGATGAAGATCAGAACTGTCATCGTCCGAGCGCTCTGGAAAGGATCGAAACACCCCAAGAAATGAAGGATCGGCGAAATTTGTGTGCACGGTGCAAGAACAGTGTAGAGTGGATGAGGGAGTTAGAAGATACATATGAAAGGCCAGTAAAGAATGAGCCAATAGCATGGCAACCGAGAACCTTCGCGCCGAGGTTCTACAGTGAGAATTCAAACCTCGTCCAAAACGTAAAGATGTTTAGGCCGAAAATTCATCGGCCCAAGGTATGGCATTCATACCGGAAGCCATCTTCGGGGCAGCGTCTGGGAAGGAACTACCCTGATGTGGATGAAATGACAAGGACACAACTGAGACGACACCAGAGAAATTATGGCCGTATGATGCGCCGACAAGGTGAAATGACAGTCACCACATGCCGTAGTACTTATACACGAGAGGAATCAGATGTAAGTGGTAAAGAGAGTGACGACAAAGACGGGACAACAACGAACTGCGAGGATCGTACCAAGTTTGATAGATGAAAATGGGATGAAACAGACGACGAAATTGTCATTCAGTTCGGCAGTATGCCACCGGTTGTGGCTAACCATTATTTGTTGTCCAAAAAATTCAAGGGGGACAACAGTGGGGGAGCTGGAAATAACGAAGATGTTTATGAGGGTGATGAAACAGAATTTGCAGCACTCTCGATAACAGATAGAGAGGCTTCAGACGAGGAAATGACTGACATAGAAGAAGAAATAGACATTAGGACCGAAGCACGAAGAATGGGAATATCACAGAATCGGCTTCTCAAAGAATTATATGAGGCCGGAAACCCTGTAGTCGGAACATTAGTAGAAGACTTGGGACGATCCCTATACCTCGTCCTATACGGAACACCTAAAGTAAAGCAGACCATTACCAAGGCGGAAAAGCAAAGACTGGTCATCAATAATGTCTCTCACAATGCGCCAGTCACTTTACCACCTTCTAGATGGGACATTGAGAGAGAACTACCTCGGGCGAATGCTGGGAACGAACCAACAATGGAGGTAGGCCTATCAGGGAAAGTGATATTCCCAAAACAACCGCCACAAATGACTAAACACCTGCGGCCATTGTATGTAAAAGCAAAGGCCAACGGGATACCCATCTCCAAAGTGTTGATTGACAATGGAGCAGCCATCAATGCAATCCCTGTTAGGATGCTAGGGCGTTTAGCAAAGTCAGAAGACGACCTCATCCCTACAGAAGTGGTGCTTACAAGTTTCAATGGAGGCGCGACGACGGCCAAAGGGGTTGTCCCACTAGACTTGCAAGTGGGAAGTACTATGAAAAAAGTAGTGTTCTTCGTTATAGATGGGCCAACCATATATAACATGCTCCTGGACGAGATTGGATAAACGGCAGCCGATGCATTCCTTCATCTCTTCATCAGTGCCTAGTTTTATGGAACCAGAGAGACAAAGTGGAAATAGTACACGCCGACAACAAGCCTTTCACTGCAGAGACAAATTCGGCTGAATACTTCATGTACGAAGGAAATTACGGGCCGACCAGAGTTCTGAATGAAAAGGAAAATTCAGCCATTATGGCTCAAAATGAGGAACCATACCCCGCAGGTCTGCTAAATGATTTGTTCGCACAAACAAGGCCAACCACAGTGGTCTTTGGAGAGCCAACGCACAGCAATTAAAATGAAGAGTAGACAGAGTAAAGAACAAACTGCACTCGCGGCCACCATGGCCAATCTAATGGCCTATGTAATGGAACGAGAAAATGAGGCTGAAGCTCAGGCCGTAATTTCGACCTTAAGGGATAAATTGTTAGCACACCAGACATAAGACAGAATAAGAGAGGCATATGGGTTAGATTGTTTGATGGAAGGAAGTCACAAGAGCGAACAACCACTGGAAGAAGAAGAATACGCTCTGAACAAACGGCATAAAGTGAGCGTCTCGAGGGGACATGATGTATTGGACGAGGTCAATCTGGGGAGCAAGGACGATAGACACATCACTTACATAAGCAAGGAACTAGAGGCCCAGGTACGCAAAAAACTTATCCATTTGTTACAAAGATATAAAGATTGTTTTGCTTGGGACTACAATGAAATGCCTGGTTTAGATAGAACGTTAGTAGAGCATAGATTGCCAATCATGTCGAGCCCTAGACCACATAAACAACCTCCCCGGAGGTTTGCACCCAATGTCATGCCTGACATTAAGAAAGAGGTTGAACGCCTTTTAGAGGTGAAATTCATTAGGACGACCAAATTACGTAGAATGGTTGTCAATATCGTCTCTGTCATGAAAAAGAATGGAAATCTAAAAATATGCATAGACTTTTGGAATTTAAACTTGGGAACACCTAAAGATCAATACCATATACCGACGGTAGATTCCCTAGTAGACTCCACAGCAGGGTATCAAGTGTACTCTTTTATGGATGGGTATGCAGGTTATAATCAGATCTACATCACCAAAAGCGATATACATAAAACGGCTTTTAGGTGCCCAGGGTCTTTAGGATGTTATGAGTGGGTGGTGATGTCGTTTGGTCTAAAAAAATGCCAGGGCTACTTACTAGCGAGCCAAGAATCTAATTTTCCATGACATGATCAGTAAATTCGTAGAAGTCTATATAGATGATATAGTGGCTAAGTCTGTGACCATGGACGAACATTTTAGCCACTTGGCGATGGGTTTTGAGCGAATGAGGAAATTTAAATTGAAGTTAAACCCTGCCAAGTGTTCTTTTGAGGTGAGTGCATGAACTTTCCTGGGTTTTCTAGTACACCAACGGGGAATTGAGATTGATACCAAAAAATCTCAAACAATCACTGAAGCCAAACCACCCCGAAATAAGAAAGAGTTGCAAAGATTTCTAGGGCAAATTAATTTCTTAAGAAGATTTATCTCTAACTGTGCAGGAAAAACTAAAGTGTTCTCGTCTTTTTTGAGGCTAAAGGATAAGGACGAGTTCGTCTGGACCGAAGAACTTCAAAAGGCTTTCAAGAGCCTGAAGAAATATTTGTCACAACCGCCAGTGATGGTACCCTCTGTGCCGGGACGGCCAATGAAGTTATACATATCAGTCGAGGAGCAGTCCATAGATGGGATGATCGCGCAAGACGATGACATGGACGTCGAAAGAGCCATCTATTACATCAATAGATAATTTCTGAAATATTAATGTAATTATTCTCCAATGGAGAAATTGTGTTTGGCTTTATATTTTACATGTACTAAATTACGAGCCTACCTTAGGCCGACTACAGTGTACTTAATTACTAAAGTTAATATTATAAAGTACATGTTCTCTCGTCCTATTTTGCACCAAAGAGTTGGTTTCTGGTCATTATCATTGTCAGAATTCGATATACGGCATGAACCTCAAAAGGCTGTAAAAAATCAGGCCTTGGCAGATTTCTTAGCCGATCACCAATGTTTAAGTACCATTAGAGAAATGGAAATGGAATTAGATGAATGCAGCTTGAAACCATGGATGATGTATTTTGACGGATCTAGCACGATGAAATGAGCAGGGATAGGAATAGTTTTAGTTAGTCCATTGGGAGAATCATTCCTTTTCATAATCAGGTTGGACGAATATTGCACCAACAACCAAGCCGAGTACGAGGCCTTGATATTTGGGTTGTAATTACTCCTCAATATGGGAGTAACACATGTGTCCATTAGAGGAGACTCGCAACTAGTAATCCAACAGGTAACATGAGCCTTTAAATGCCAAAGCCCATCAGTCATGGCACTATCAGATGTAGCCAAAGAGCTGCTAGATCAATTTGACTATGTGGAGCTAGAACACGTTCTAAGAACGAAGAACGAAGTGGCCAACAATTTAGCCCAAGCAACTTCAGGATATAAATAGACAAGCACAGACGACGTATATAGGAGCGAAGAGGTCAAGCCAGCCCTGATGAGAAGAAAGAGGGTGACGGATGTCATGACCGTTGAGATCCAAGATGAGGACGATTGGAGACGAGATATCAAAGAATTTTTAAGACAGCCCGAAAATGGGAAAGATCGAAGGCTGAAACTCAAAGGCTTGAATTACGTGGTTTCAGGAGACGTGTTATATAAAAAAACACCAAGACGGTCTGTTGTTGAAATGTGTGGGGCCATCGGAATCCAAAACTATTATGGCTGAAATACACGAAGGTGTTTGTGGGGCTCATCAGGCCAGAATAAAGATGAGGTGGCTGATCATACGGAGCGGATATTATTGGCCGAAAATGGGAGAGTCGTGCATATCGTATGCCAATGGGTGCGTCGCTTGTCAAAAGTATGGGCCCATTCAGAGGGCACTAGGAACCGAAATGGTCCCTATCATTAAACCATGGCCGTTCATAGGATGTTCGATAGATTTGATAGGAAAAATCTATCATGCATCTAGCAAGAGACACACCTTCATTATCGTTGCCACATATTTCTTTACCAAATGGTTAGAAGCAATTCCGGTAGTAGAGATCTCTCAAGAGTAAATTATCAAGTTCATAAAAGAGCACATCATTCACCGATTTGGTATACCACAAACAATAATGGTGGATCATGGTGCTTCGTTAAATGGAGAGAAGGTAAAAAGCTTCATGGCCGAATACGGGATCCGGCTAGTAAACACTACTCCATATTACCCCCAGTCAAATGGCCAGGCAGAATCGTCCAATAAAACCCTTAAAGGGTTGATTCAGAAAATGGTAACGGACAATGTCAGGAAATATGATGAATTTTTGAGTCAGGCTTTATGGGCGTATAGGACGTCACCGCGAACGAGTACCCCGGTCACGCCATTTCAATTAGTATATGGTCAAGAGGCCGTATTACCAGTTAAAGTTAATATTGAATCCACTAGAGTAATGTTGCAAAAGAAATTGACAAAAGAAGACTACAGCGAAGCAATGATTCAAAATTTGTTGAAATTGGACGATATTAAATGCGATGTCATAAATCGTTTGGAAGTGCAAAAAAAAAAAATGGCCAAGGGATATAATCAGAGAGTCATGGCTAAATCGTTCAGAAAAGGCGAATTAGTGTGGAAAACTATATTGCCACTTGGTGCCAAAGATCCGGCATATGGAAAATGGTCGCCTAATTGGGAAGGCCCATTCGAGGTAAAAAAACGTATTGCCAAACGGAGCCTATAATTAAAAAAATTTAAATGGAAAAGTACATGTTAGAGCAATAAATGGTAAATACTTGAAAGAATATGTGCCCTCATTATGGGAGCACGAGAACGTAATGTCTTTGCAATAAGAACAAAGCTGAGAAATATGAGAACATAAGACGAAAACGTCCTCAAAAGTACAACGCCTGGAAGATGAAATGTCCTATATTATTACATAATTATTGGCCGATCGAAGATCGCTGAAGTTCGTCAGGCGAATCCTTTAGAAGCGACGACTTCTTCCCCAGGTTCCGCCACTCTCTCAACATCCTAGCATCAGTTTTTCACTAGATCAACCAAGCCCTTCTCAAAACCAACTCGGGCCAGGGCAAAAGTAATTTTGGGAAGCTCAGCAGTTTATCTAGCCACTCATTTAGCAACCGACAGAAACCTAAAATCTATGATTTTCCTTTACATGTGTCAACACGAGTCGTTCCCCAGAAGCATCGTTAAGGCTGTCACCATTATTATTGCGTGTGGCAGAGGAGAAAGCAGAGTTGATGTGACAAAACCATTGGGTTACATGCTTACTTTCGGCAAAGTCAGGCCTAGGGAAGAGAACCCCTCAATCGGTCAGGTAGCACATGGGAAGCATTGCAAATGAGAACAATATCATGTTTTGGAAGTATATAAAGGGGAGGGTTAAAGAAGATGCTCTGAATAGAAGCTTGTAAACAATAGAAAAATAACGACTGTAACCTCTTTCAACTGCTCGGCCATAGGCCAACCCTACTCAAAATATCTTGGCTTGGTCTCCCATAACCAAACAAATCATTATTGAAGGAGGATTTGTCCCGAAAATTGCATTCCCATATTACCCTCTGAGACGAAAATCAGCCGTCAACATTTGGCGCCGTCTGTGAGGAACCGACGAAAAGCAACTTCCATAGTAAGAAAATAGTGGGAGGTAGAGACTGTAGGTTGGTGAATAGTTCAATAGCAGAATGGATGGAAGGGGGAAGGAACAGAAGGAGCTGAGCAGAGCCGGGAAAAGAAAAGATCTGTATAGAAAAGGGGCTTCCGGACACAAAAGCTTTTCTTTAATGAGTTGTGGAATGGAATGTAAGAAGGTTAGCCAATGGCCATCCACACGGTTGAGTTGTGAAATGGAATGTAATGGTGTGGATGGGTTACGTCCGTTGGTAGCGGCTGGCCGAGTTCCTCTGTGGGAAGGTACTGCACCCCCCGATCTCACAGATTACCTGTACTGAAAGATTGGTCGGGTAGCTAGCTAGCCGAGGGTGAGAAGGAATACCCATCGGGCCAGTCCTCAATTAGGGCAGCCGAACAAGAAGAAAGAGCGCCAATCTTCAATGAGAGCATTCGAACGAGAAGAAAGAGCGGGGAAATGAGGAATAAATTATAAAGTATCCCTTTACAGGTGTCGTAACGTGAGGACTTGTAGGCCGACGTCTATCACCATGATATGAAGAAATTCACCTCGATTTCATTTCCCATTCAATCAAGGTGAATTTGGGGGATAATTATTGACAAAAGAAAGTCGCCCTAGAGCGAAAGAGTAAAGGACGAAGGCAAGCAGAGCGATGAAGGGAAGAGTGATCGAAGCAATCACCAGATGACACAGCGATTAGAACGACAAAGGACTCAGGACGACCGAAATAGCGATTAGAGCGACAAAGAACTCAAGACAATCGAAACAACGATTAGAACGACAATAGACTCAGATGACCGAACACATACTGCAGTTGATCCCACGATTACAGCAGTTAGATATTTCCCCCCACGATCAGGCAGTTATGGCACACAACTCAACGGTTGGAGGCATGACCTAGCAGTTGCAGGGAAGTTACGAACACAAACTGCCCAAGCGGTTTACAAGTTTCACTATAAAAGGCTCACTCATGTGAAGATTAGAGCCCCCCAATCAAATGAAGACTTAAACGAGCATCTTATTTTTTATTTCGTAGTTTTAAGAATCTGTAACTTGTGTGCTTGTGCCCCTTGGAGGCTTATTCACTTAATCAAACACCCCTTGTTGGGACTTTGTCTCAGTAGGTTTGAACCTTACACGTTTTCTTCAAGCAGAAAATTGTGCAAACAAAAAGTAAATATGTTTTAATGATTGTTTCGACTGAAATTTAAATAGCAATAAAAGTAAGCAAAGATTATTGATTAAGTTTGAATTTAGAGAGAATGACCACTAGGGATTCTGACTTCACCCTCACTAATCCCTTATAATTATTCATAATATGTTAATCCAAATTAGTCCTTTATTGTGAAGGTTGGTTCTCATATTTCATCTAATCATCAGGATGTCGAGTCCATCAAAAGTATTTAAATATACATGCAACCTCCTATGATGTCTAGGTGAATGTGAATTTGAAAAATTCATTAAATTTTATGAGAATTGTTACTTTGTTAGACATTCATAGTATTATTTGCAAGATATTAAAAACTCCAATTGGATATGATATCTATGGCAATTGCACTACCATCCAACAATTCAAAAGTGGTGATCAAAATCCTTAAAAAGAACATTTTCACTCGGTTCGGAACACCTCGGGCAATTATCAGTGATGGTGGCTCACATTTCTGCAACAGATACTTTGATGCACTCATATCCAAATATGGAGTTACTCACAAGGTTGCCACTGCTTATCATCCACAGTCAAATGGACAGGTTGAAGTTTCAAACAGGGAAATCAAAAGAATCATAGAAAGAACCGTTGGATCAACAAGGAATGACAGGTCTACAAAACTGGATGACGTATTATGGGCCTATCGAACAGCTTACAAGACACCCATTGGTATGGCCCCATATCAAATGGTGTTTGGAAAAGCATGTCATATTCCAGTTGAGCTTGAGCACAATGCGTACTGGGCACTGAAGAAGTTGAATCTTGATTCACAAGCTACATGAGAGAAACAACTTCACCAACTCAACGAATTAGAGGAGTTTCGTCTACAAGCTTATGAGAATGCCAGATTGTACAAAGAAAAGACCAAGAAATGGCATGACCAAAAAATAGTGCACAGACAGTTGGAACCAAGGCAGCAGGTGTTGTTGTACAGCTCAAGGTTGAAACTTTTCCCTGGAAAGTTGAAATCAAGGTGGTCAGGTCCTTTTGTGATCACTCAGGTTTTTCCATATGGAGCTGTTGAGTTACTGGATCCCAACACCAACAACACATTCAAGGTGAACGGTCAGCGTGTTAAGCACTACTGAGGAGAATCATTTGAGCGATAAAAAGAAAGTGTCACACTTTCAGATCCAGCCTAACGTTCGGGCAGTCACGTCTAGCTAACGACGTTAAACTTAGCGCTCGCAGGGAGGCAACCCATGCAATTTATGTATATAGTGTGATTTGGTGTGATTTCATTTGGTGTGTTTAGTTTTCGCAGGTTAATTCATTTCAGGATAGAAGAAGCTCTCGTAAATCTTCACAAGCAATTTCCTTCTCTCCCTAAAAAATCTCTGATGAAAGTCTACAAAGTTCGCTTGGAACGGATGAGACTACTGATGATCAAAGGTATTCCAACTGATATTCGTTGGATTATTGAAGCACGGGTCTAATTAGCAGGTGAGTATTCTGATTCCTGTAATTCTTATTTGCCTGGTTTTGGAAGAAGCACTTATGCAAAGAAACGTAGAGCTAAGCAAATGGGTGTTTGTTATAAATGTGCACGCTGTAATTACAATACTCATTATCGTTCTTTAGGAATGATGTCTGATAATCGTGAAGACAAAATTAAATTCATTAGGGATGGCTTGAGTAAGGAGTCTTTAGATGATATATCTTTGACTCTTGAGACACATCCCAATGGATTTGTTCACATAGCCTTTCACAAATTACATACACAATTTCAAAAAGAAAGACAACAGTTAAGTCTCGGGAATCTGACTAAAAAAGACCTTGTTTGTCAATTTATAAGAAAATTGGATGGGAAGCTTGTCCCTGACACATCAACGTCAATCAAGCTGTAAATTCTTGTACATATTATATCTCTTTGTCTTTTCCTAATAAATGTGATTTGTTTTGTTGTTTTCTTTTATTTTCTCCGACAGGATCCAGATATTTTTTACTATCACGATTTATTTTACTATATAACTAATAATTGTCATTTGGCAGGTAGTAGTGCTATTATTTTACTCACCTTTTTCAGGTGTTATAAATTCAACTCATCATTGCTCTTTTGAAGACATCCAGAGTAAAACATGGAAGCCACTTCAAGGAGATGAGTTGAAAACATCTGTGTGTTTTGCGGTACTAGTGTTGGTGTTAAACCACAATACATAGAAGCATCACATGAATTGTGTCGAGTCTTAACTGCAAGAAATATGCATTTAAAATATGGCGGTGACAATCTTGGACTAATATGGATCGTTTCAAAGGCCGTACAGGAGGGAGGCAGTCACGTTTTGGGAATCATCCCAAAACCCTTGGTAGAAGCAAATCTTATTGGACCATCAAACGGAGAGGAACTGATCGTGCCAGGTATGTCTGAACGATTGGTAGAAATGATTAACCGTGCTGATGCTTTTATTGCTTTGTCAGGTGGCTTGGGTACATTGGAGGAAATTTTTACAGTGTTATCTTGGGCAAACTTGAACATATACCAAAAACCGCTTGGACTGTACAACTTTGAAGGATTTTATGATTTTCTTTGTGTATTTCTTGATGATGCCCGGAGAAATGGGTTCGTGACAAAATCTATGAAAGAACTCCTCTTTACTGCCAGAACTGGTCCGAATCTAATTGACCAAATCTTAGCCTATGAACCACAAATTGACGCTATCATTTCAAAGATAAATTGGTCCGAGGACGATCGTGGTAAGAGGCGTCGGATTAATCTGGATCTTAACCTTTAACTTTTCGTGTAGAATTTCAGTTAACCAGGTACTATCTTCTAAACTCTTCTCATACTTTTTAAGACATTAAGGACAATGTCTCATTTAGGTTTGGGCGAGGGAATTAGTTGATCAGTATCTTATTTTTAGTTGCGTGTTGTTTTTATTTTTAGTCCAAAATTTTTCGAAAAATACAAAAAAAAAATTGAAATTTCTTCAAAAATTACAAAAATATTTTGCGTTTTTCTTTTTATTTTGACTAAAAATGTGAAATTGGTGAGAGATAGCTGTGTAAGGAGTTCCCACTCCTGATACGTATTTCAACCCATTTTCGAAACAAGTTAATTTTTGTTTATTTCCTTTTAAATTATTTAATTTGTGAATTCTCCATAAAATTGACTAAAATGGATCTTCATATGCTCAGTTTACAGGTATTATCAACATGCATGGTAACATACAGACATGAGTTGTAATTGAAAAGTTTGTAATATTCAGTGCTCTAGTTTAATTGGAGGAAGCATCTCAAGAAGTGATGGAGTAAAAAAAACGTCTGAGATCCGAGTTATTAAGTCCGTAGGGGTGTTTTAACACCTAGTGCCCTAAAGCCAACTGGTTTGGGAGTCACTGGCCTAAAGCTCGCTACATGGATCAAGGATATTGCAAAAATATATATATCTGAAGTCTAAGTAATTAAGTCTGTAGGGGTGTCTTAACACCTGGTGCCCTAAAGCCAACTGGTTTGGGAGCCACCGACCCAACACTCGCTACATAGATGGAAGATATTGTATATAAATAAAAACAAAAAAAAATCAAAGAAAAAAATCAGAAAAATGAGAAAAATTATTCCACTGCTGCAAAAATGTGTGAATTCTGATAAAACTTTATGACAAAAATATTACTCTCTTATCAACTGCACTTGTGACTGTTGTGGGCAAAAATGAGTTGATTAATATTTTGTTGGCTATGTATATGGAGAATGGTAAATATAATCGGAAAATTTACTTATTCGGTAATTTAGAAAGAAAGAAAACAACTAGTGACTTGGAGCAGAAGTTTCACCTGATTAGTCACTAACTTCTTTATTCTCTTTTCTCTTGTCTTTTTGCTTTTGTGTGCATTAGTTTCACTACCTTTTACTTTTGTAAAATGTTTGTGGGTATCATTGCTATAAACCCTCACGAGACTACAACTCGTCCACTAGGGACACCTAGGGGTTTAAAGGCTTGTTGCATAGGCTAAATGCAACTGTGATCCCTACGAAAGTGGCTTAGTTAAATTCTATTTTAAAGATGTTTATGTTATTTTATTTTGTGTTTTGCTCGAGGACTAGCAAAATATTAGGTTTGGGGTGTGATGAGTTGTAATTGTATCACTATTTCCCACTCATTTAACCTAATATTTTGTATAGTTTCTTGAGTTTTGTGAATATTTTGATGTGTTTTATGTTATTTTGTAGATAAATAAAGTTTCAGGATATTCTGGAGGTGATTTTGGGCCAAAATAGTGAAAAATGACAAAAAGGGAAAAATGGTCATTTCGCGCGTCGCGACGCCTAAAGTGCTCCGCACCATACTAATATGTGTCGGGGACACGTGTCAAAATCTGAGAAGTTTGACTTTGCTAATTTGCGTCGTGCCACGTGTAGACATCACAGCCGATTTGCTAACGTGCGCCGTGACACGTGTCATCATCCTATGGCGCCGACATTCACCATCGCCACGTGTCGCCACGTGTCAGCCATGTCATCATCCACATCAACAGTAGACCGAGTCAACTCTCCACGTCAGTGCCACGTCATCATCAGCCAGTCACAGCGTGCCACGTATCGCAATCTTATGGTGCCGACAATCACTTTCACCACGTGTTGCCACGTCATCGCCACATTAGCATAATTATTGAGTCAATTATCCACATCGGCACGTCATCGGATAAGAATCTGAAGCAGCCAACCAGAGCGCGACATGTGGCGCGTCGCGACGCGCACATCTTACCGAGGCCTATAAATTCAGCTCGAGGTTTCAATTTCAGATGTACCTTCCTATCTGAATTCTCTGATGTAAATAGGGAGTTTTATATCTAGTTTACTTTAAATTTCAGTTTTGTAATTAATTTTAATTACGTTCTGTAATAATAATTTACTTTCTTTACTTTTTCAGTTTTTACTATTCAACATGAGGAGGTAACTTCCCACTGCTAGGGTGAAGGGTAAAACTTTTATTACAGCTATTTAGATTAATCTCCCTAATTATAATATATTCACTATTTAAAATTTTACTTAACAAGCATACCGCTATATTGGCCGATTGGTAATTGATATTAAATTGGTTTTTATTTGACTAAGCATGGATACCGCCTGGTTGGTCGGTTGGTAATTTACGCCTATATGGCTGGTTTATGGACTTCATTTGACTTAATCAGGTTACCGCCTATATGGCTGGTTGGTAATATCACACAAGTTAATATATTATATTAAGGGAGATATCTAAAATAGTAGTGATAAAAGTAGATCATATAGCCCTATCATTTTCTTTTATTGTGATTTTCTTTATTTACTTTTCAGCATTTTATTGTATGTCTTTTACTTTTAAGTTTTTACTAGCTCTAGTTATGTGTCGTAACTAAGTTAGTTATCTAGGGTTGTGATGAATTCTAATATCACCGGTTTATAAGGGGTTATTTTGTAGTTTGGGTAATTTAAAGGTTTATTTATTAAGTCTTAAGCTTAATGCGTCTTGTTAATTGGCCACTAATAAGATTGATCTGGTAAATCTAAAATAAACTTGACAAAGGAATTTTAGGTTTCAGCCTTAGACTTAGTAGCCCACGATATTCCTTGAGGATAGATAACCCTTTAATAGATTTTCTTACAGGATAGATATATACCTGTCGGGCGGGGGTAGCCATAATTGGAACTTAAACTTAATGAATCCAGGTAATTTGGTTGACATAGACATATGGTTCAATTGGGTTATACTGGGTATTTACGTCTGACCATCGACAGAGGCTTTCGCATAATTTCATGTTCCAGGTTAGTAAACCGATTTATTACACAAAATGAATTAACCACTTCATCTTTTAAAAGATATTAGAAAGATTCACAACCCTAAATAGTTTCTTAATATTGAATTTTCTTAAACCTACTTTCGTGCAATTTTATTTACTTGTTTTTAAATTCAAAATCTTCACCATTTCAAATCAATCAATCAACATGTTAGATACTAGTAATCATTTGACCTCTTAAAATTAATAAATTAGGTATTAAGTTCTCGTGGGATCGATACTTTTTATACTACTTGAACGATACGTGGGCTTACATTATATGTGTGTTATTACGCCGGTCAGCGACCGTAGGCGATGGTGTGATCACTTTGTGTGGAATTACATGTTGGGCAACCGCAACTAGGGATGACAATCGAGAGTCTTGTCTCGAAAGTGTCTCATCTCGTAATGTCCCAATTATTATTCGTATGAAGAAATCGTCTCGAATCCCGACCGATATTTTGAATCGATGTGAAAAGTCATCCCGAATTCCGGATAGAATGAAAGCAGAATCCTGAATTCCAATCGATATTCGGGATTTTTTAGGGTAAATTCAAAATTCGCGATAAAACAATCATCCCGAATCCCGGATCAATTTTTTATTCAAGATGACATATCATCCCGGATTCTGTATCGAACAGAACGAAATCCTGATCGAAATTCGGGATTCGAGATTTTCTGCCAAAATTAATAGCAACGATCACTCAGACCACCATTTTTTATAGATTTTATCGTAAATTTCGGGAATTGACCATTTATGCTAGATTTTACTATTTATTTGGTATATTAACTAATGGTAATTTGGTGAAAAAGTTATGTACTTAGTTATAAAAATAAGAAATCAAAAGAATGGGAAATTACCATCCATTTACATAAAATTACGCTAAAATTTAAAAATATCCCTCGTTTTTTAAAATTATCATCATTTATCTCAAGTTATGAAAAAAGAGACATTTTATACTCAAATTGCTACTTTTTAAATAAAATATTATTTTTGTAATTAATTTTTTGTGTGTAAAATAATTACAATTAATAGTTGACGGTGATTTTCAAATGGGACCAAGACCACTCATTAGAGAAAAATACCCAAGCCTTGTCTAATTGACTCAAATTCTACAAGGTCGAGTAACCACAGTTCTACTACAAAAAAGAGTCCTAATTTTACTATACATTATCAAAGAAGAAACTTATAAACATTACATTTTTATGTATAGCTCAATGATGAGTCTCGTACCACTTGAAAGTTCGAAAAGTTACAAGGTTCAAAGCCAAAAGGAAAAGAAACTCCAGAGAATTCGAAAAACGGCTCTGCTGGACATCACATATGTCCGGTCAGACGACATAAATAACCGGCCGGATATCATCTATGTTCAGCCAGACCTCTCTCAGACACTAACATCTGACCGACCATCACCTATGTCCTGCCAGACCTCTCTTAGACATAAACAGCCGGCCAGACATCACCTATGCTCGGCCGGACCTCTCTTAGCCGGCCGGATATATACTGAAAATCATAAATCTAGCAGGACATAATGAACCTGCTAGTTATCCGATATAGTAGTTGGATGACGCCAAAATACTAAAGAATTTATTTCAAGATTTGTTTTATTTTTATCATCATTGTTATCTTGTTAAATTGATGCCTATAAAATGCAGTGAATGAGAACACAGAGTGTGGGAGAATTAACAATGAAAAAAACAGAACGAGAGCAAGTTAAAAACAATGAGAAAAAAAAAAGAAAGACAGAGAGAAAGAACAAAGCAAAAGAAACTGAGAGCCGAGAGAAAATACAGTGAGAGTTCCCTAAAGTTTCCTCTCTTCCGATGAGCGATCCAACAACCACCCAATTTTCAAACGCGTCTTAAGAGCCAAATAAGCATAAGATATAACCTAAGGGAACCTTTATCGTTATTTCCACTCATTTTTACAATACTGTATTGACACAATATGTTCGGTCGAACTTGACCCACATCTGACAAGACATACATAAGTCAAAACGTGTCTGGTAGTATATGGTGGTTCCCTGTTGGTATATAGGACTAAAATCTGGACGAAAATTCCATACAAGATTTTGAATGGATAGTAATATAGTCTACACTCGAGATATAACTCGACGTACCAACGGGAAACGATTTTACGAAAGGTTGGTTTTACATAACTAGCTTTTATTATTTTTGTTAGGGTTGGTTCTCTGAGCGCCAATTTTATTATGTATTTCCTTGTAAATACTAATGTAACATTTTATTATGAATAAAATAAACAGTTTCTTTTATATAACATCCTCTTTTATATGGTAAAGATGTAACAGACCTTAGAATAATTAGTTATGATACTGTTGCAAAAGCGTCGCAACTAACATTAAGTTGTATCATGACTTTGTCATTCTTAGACAGTTCATGGTCTAGGTTCACACTACTTGGTCAGTAAAGTAAACCCGTTGAGACCGGTACATGTCGTATATTGGAATCTTGGATTCCGATGGTTTCTTAATGAACCATGAGTCTTGGAGACTCGTATAGACGTGTAGGTGTTTATAGCGGATAAACACTGAACGACTCACCGAAAATTCTTAATGGATGGTACACCAACGTCAATAAGAATATTCTCGGGTTGAGTTAGCATAGTGATTCTTTGACCCGAGATACCACTGTGGATGTATGAGTTATCTTTCACACTTTGATGGCAGTCACGTCACCGATCTATTTAGATCAGACCTCCGCCTATTCGTTGGGTGTGGACTGATGCTCAGGATATCATGTGTGTATCAAGATAAGATCCGTCAGTTCTGTGTTTAGAGCATAGATATTCAATATGGAATTAGCAATCTGTTAAATCCATGGGCCTGTGGTACACTATAGAAATCAGTTCTAAGTGTTATTAAGGGATTGCTAATAGAAACGTCGACGTGATTATATCTATAGAGATTTGACATTTACATTTATATCTCTGGAATAATCTGGATACCTTTGACGGAGGGATTATACGTATACAGTGACCTCGACCTGTATGGTTCAAAGAGTTTATTCGTGTTCGTCATAATTTACGGGTGGGTGAATTATAGACACGAAATTTAATTTCGTGACGGATATGCCTGAACTTAAAGAGTCTCACTAATGAAATATACTCGTAGAGCACTATGGCAACTTTTATGAGTAATACTAATTATTTATAACTCGTTTAACGGTTAAATGAAAAATACATTTCGGGACCTAATTGTCATTTCCGAATTAATGTGTATTTGTAATTAATATTTGATTTTATTAAATATACATTAATTAAATATCAAATTATGATATTTAACATATATCATTAATATATGTATTTGAAATATTTAATGTAAATATAATACATATATTTAAGATAATTGTATTTAATTTATTTAATTGTTTAATTGTTAAATAATTAAATTAATTTACCATGATTAGCTTTAGGAAATGACATGATTTGGTTGGTTCACTTGTAAAGTTTTTCTTTAATGATAAAAGTTATCATTATTGACAAGTAAACTTGTACCAATAGAATTGAAACAAAAAATCAAATACTTGTATTTATTTTTTAGGATAATTCGGCGAAGGGGAAATGATTTAACAAAATTATTTTGTTTTTCATTTTTTAACAAAACACAAGTTACACAAATAATTCCCAAAGAGAGTTGAGAGAAAAGGTGGAAGAAAATAAAGAAAATAAAGGTAAAACTTGGAATTTTCGTAAGTATTTTCATACTTTCTTCTACATGGAAATTTTTTCTATTAATCTTAGCTTCAATTTGTGTTGTTAAGTTGATGTCTCTACTCTTTGAGTTTGTAATTAAATGTGTTTGAAGCTTGTTGGAGGTGTTTTGCATGTCAGATTAATTAATAAGCTAATTAGGAGTAATTAAGCTTATTTGATTAATTAGTGATTAAAGTTACCATTCTAGAGTTTCTTAGCCATTCATAAATGACCTAAAATTCTTCTTGAATTGTTTCATGATGGTGAGACTTGTTGGTGTGGTATGGATTGAATTTGTTTAATTTGGTTTACTTTGTCAATTTGTGGAAATTGTAAAATTAGGGTTCATAACTCTTTCCAAATTTGGGACTTTTCATATATGTGATGTAATTTAATGTATATATAATTTATATTAAATTTGGGATTGATTGGATTTGATCTTGACACATTTTGAACTAAAAATGACCAAATTGTAAATCCTGAAAATTATGGGTGCTCTCGGTAATTTCCAAAATTTTGGGGATTTATGTTGCAAATTATGTTTTCATGTATTAGACATGTATAAATCATTTTGGGATTGATTTGGAATCAATTAAATATGTATTTGACTTTTTAAGGACCAAAATGATCAAATTGTAAAATTTGGGGGCAATTCGACAATTAATAGAAATTTGATTCTTGGGTTAAAATTTCAGATCTTAAGTATTGGTTAATTAAATAAATTATTTTATTTAATTAATCCAAGAAAAAATTTTGAAATCGAAAAATTCTAATTTTCCGCGTTCCGCTGCGGTAACCCAATAATTCCCTATAAAATCCCTACAAAATGATATCAGAGTGAGTCTCATTCTGGACACCCGATATGATTATGCCTTTAAAATTCAATGTTTAATTTAATCTTTACTTAATACATGTTTTTGCTTATTTAATTTGATCAAATAAAATAAAAGCATCTTTTATGGAAATATCCCTATTTGAAAATAAGGTTTTATTTAATATGTATTTGAAGCATATTAATTGGTCCGTCTTGTCAATACCGCTTATCGATAAATTTTCTGCGACTATATCCAAGAACGTGCCAAAGCTGTGAGGATATGGCCGGTAGAAATTTATATGTACCAGATATATTCAAGCGAAAGCAGAATCTTGAACGTGCCAAAGCTGTTAGGGTTTCGTACGTATCTTGAATTTATCATTGACAATTTTAACCTTTGTAAGCCTCCTTGTGAACGTGTCAAAGCTGTCACAACGAGAAACGATCAGGACCGAAAACCCATAAGTCATTATTGAGTGATTGACAATGAATTGTCTACCTAATGAATATACGTAGGCGAGAACGTGCCAAAGCTGTGAGCTGAAATATATTATGGGGTCCACCTTTCACTATTATATTATGATTTGATTATTGCATGTTTTGTATTATGTTTGGGGATTACAGTTTTGCATGAAATAGTGGGACAGTCATTTTTATATTAAAAATTCATGATCTAGTTAATGCTTTATGATATAATATGAAACTATTTATCTGCTGATTGTTTATTCGCTATCTATTTGATAGATTTGCGATGGTGGCACCAACGGTGAACCCTTTTGCTCGTATGCTTGATACGAATAAGCTTAAGGGCACTGAGAATTTTGTCGACTAAGATATAGATTTGAGGATTGTCCTCAGATCCGAGAAGTTGGGATACATATTGGAAGGTCCAATACCGCTTGCTATATCTCCAGATGCATCTCCTCAAGAGATGGAGACTTTCCGTAGAGAGATAGATAATGATTTACGAGTTAAATTATACAAACTTAGTTCTTTTTCTTCTGAGCTTAAGAAGCAATACTTTGAGATGCATGATGCTTATAGCATTATGACACTTCTTCGTGAATCATTCATGAACTAGGAACAGGTCGTGGTTCATAGAGTTGCAATGGAATTGTTCCATTCTAAACTTGATGAGGGGCAGGCTGTGAGCCCGCATGTGCTTCATTTGATCGAGCAATTGAGGTGTAGTGACTTCCATCTCAATGAAACTCTGAGATGGAGTGTCATACTCGGTTCTCTCCCGGCGTCATATCGCCAGTTCGTTATATACTTCAACATGAATGGGATTCACTGCTCTTACCGTAAGTTGCATAGGATGCTTCTCACAGCAGAGGAAGATTTAAAGAATGGAGTTATGACTCACCTTCCGAAACCTACTTCACTTTCCACTTCTTCCTAATACAAGTCGAATGGGAAGAAGACTAAAGGAAAAAGGAAGAAAGGTTTCAATGTTCCTCCGCAGGCTAAGGTAGCGAAGCCCAAGAGAGCTTCTGAAGATAAGTGCCACCATTGCCAGAAACTTGGGCACTAGAAAAGTAACTGTCCGGACTATCTTGCACAAATAAGAAGGAAAGAGCATCGACATCAGGTACTTTTATTTTTCCTATTATTGATATCTCATTGGCTTGTGAAGCTATGACATCTAATTGGATTTTAGATTATGCTTGTCCTATTTATATTTGCAATACGTTGCAGGTGTTGATGGAAAGTAGACGGCTGAAATCTAAGGAGATGTAGTTGCGATTCGGGAGTGGTGATTCTCTGGATGCAGTTGCAGTGGGCATATGCGAGATTCCCTTACCTAGTGGGAGACTTTTGTTAAATGAATGTCATTTTGTGGCAGGATGTGTGGCGAATATTATGTCTCTTTTTGTATTAGATACTGAAGGATATAATGTAAATATTAAGAATCGTTCTTTATATTTATATGATAGAAATAATATTCAGATCCTTTGTTTTCCAAACGAGCATGGTCATTACATATTGCGTACCTCACAAGATATCTTTAATATTGGAATTAATAAACGTAAACAATCTGATATAAATAATACTGAACTATGACATATACGGTTAGGTCATATAGACGTGAAACGCCTAACCCAATTGGTTAAGAATAGTTTGATACATGATCTTACTATTGAACCTTATTCAACTTGCGAATCTTGTATTCGAGGTAAAATGACCAAAGTCCTATTTTCGGGTGTTGGACACCGAGCTACTGACCTATTGGAACTCATACATTCTGATGTATATGGTCCCATTAGTCAAACTGCTCATAGTGGTTTTTCTTACTTAGTTACCTTTACCGATGATGTGTCACAGTACGGTTATGTTTATCTGATGAAACATAAATTGGAAACCTTTGAAAAGTTCAAAGAATTCTGAAATGAATTTGAAAAACAGACTGGTCAATATATTAAATGCATTCGATCTCATCGAGGCGGTGAATATATGAGTGGAGAGTTCACTGATTATTTAAAGGAGAATGGGATTCTAGCTCAATATACTCCTCCCGGTACTCCGCAGTACAATGGAGTGTCAGAGAGAAGAAATCAGACTTTATTGGATATGGTCTGATCGATGTTGAGTTATACAGATTTACCCTATTACTTATGGGGTTATGCTATTTTAACTGTCGTACATCTTTTGAATAAGATTCCTTCCAAAGTTGTTCCTACGACTCCGTATGAGATATGGACTGATAGGAAACTGAATCTTACTTATATTAAGATTTGGGGGTGTCCTGCATATGTCAGGATGGCTCAGCAATAAGTTTTTGCCTCGAGGGCAGAAGTTTAGGTTTGTTGGATATCCTTCAAATACGAAAGGATATTTTTCCTTTGATACCGAGCATCGAAATGTGTTCATAGCTCGCTTCGAAATATTGATGAGTGGTAAACTATCACTATTTCCCACTCATTTAACTTAATATTTTGTATAGTTTCTTGAGTTTTGTGAATATTTTGATGTGTTTTGTGTTATTTTGCAGAAAAATAAGTTTCAGGACATTCTGGAGGTGATTTGGAGCAAAACTGTGAATTGGGTGAAATTTGGCAAAAAGGGTATTTTGGTATTTTTTGGACGTCCCGACACAAAAGGGGTATTTTGGTAATTGTCCCGACACCGAAAATAAATTTCAAGACATTCTGGAGGTGATTTGGAGCAAAACTGTGAAATTTGGCAAAAGGGGTATTTTGGTAATTTTGGACGTCCCGACGCAAAGGGTATTTTGGTAATTTTGGGCGTCTGCCACGTGTCAAAGATTCAACGAGCCGTCTTTTTTAGCACACACCCACGCCACGTGTCGAAATTTCAGCGATTCAAGAAATAATAATAATAAAATAATAAAAATCAGAAAAATAATAAAAAAATTCAAAAATCAAAAAATAATAATAAAAAATTAGATTTTTTTGCCTATAAATAGATTTCGAATTTTTAGTTTCAAATGTACCTCTTCCTCTGAAATCCTTATAAATAAAATAGAGTTCTTCTTATTTTCTTCTTTTATTCAGTTTTATTTACGCTTTGTAGTAGTAATTCTATCCATCCATGAGGGGGTAACCTCTTCATGCTGAGGTAATAAGGTAATTCTTTTACTTTTGCTATTTAGATTAATCTCCCTTAAAATATGATATATAAACTATTTAAAATCTGAATTAATAAAAAGATACCGCCATTTTAGGTCGGTTGGTTATTCAATTTAAACTGGTTAAACCTGACTTAATGAGGATACCGCCATTCTAGGTCGGTTGGTTTAAATTTATATTTCTGTTCCGCCTTATGGCTGGTATATTTGAATTTGACTTAATCAGGATACCGCCATTCTGGACGGTTGGTTTAAAATATCACAAGTTAATATATTATTTTTATGGGAGATATCTAAATAGTATATAGTAGAAGTTATTTCCTTTTACCTTAGCATTTCATTTATTTATTTTAATTACTTTCTGCAATTTCATTTTTTGTCTTTTAAGTTTATATCAGCTTTAGTTATGTGTTGTAACTAAGTTAAATATCTAGGGTTGTGATTAAATCTAAAATCACCGGATTTAAAAAGGGTTAGATTATAGTTTGGGTAATTAAAAGAGTTATTTGTTGAGTCATAATCTTAATGCTTTTTATTAACCGATCACTAATAAAATTGATTAGGTAAACTTAAAATGAACTAGACATAGGGATTTTAAGTTTAAAACCTTAGTCTCAACAACCCACGATCTTCCTTAAGGATAGATAAACCTTTAATAGATTTCCTTACAGGATAGGCATATACCTGTCGGGCGGGGGTAGTCATAATTGGAACTTAACCTTAATGAATCTAGGTAATTTAATTGACATAGACATATGGTTCAATTGGATTATAACTAGGTATTTGTAAATGATCATTCGAAAGAGGCTTTTACATAATTTAGTGTTCCGGATTAATAATTCAATAATTATCCAACTATGATTTAACTACTTCATCTTTTAATTGATATAGAAAGATTAACAACCCTAGATCTTTGAGTCTTTTATTTTCCTTAGTATTTTCTTTTATCTTTTTATCTTTTTTTATTTATTTAGCAAATCTACAAATCAAATCATTCAAGCAATCAATTCCCTTCTCCCTCAATTAGATATTTGTAAATAAATAGTATCAACAATTAATAACAATAGTAGGAATTAAGTCCTCGTGGGATCGATATTTTTATACTACTTGAACGATACGTGCGCTTGCGTTATACGTGTGTGTTTACGCCGGTCAAGTTTTTGGCGCCGTTGCCGGGGACTTATTTTTCTTGAGTTGTTAATTTTGAAACTATCAAATTTACTTATATCTAATTTTCTTTCTTTTATTTTGTAATTTTTATTTCTTTTGTTTTCAGGTGATTAAAAATGGAACATTACTGGGAGATTGAAAGATTACAAGCTTTACAAGAAGATACACCCCAAATCTGGGAGCAACAGTCCAGTTTTCTGAGGCCTGTGTTCAGCCCAACGAATATCACTGGATGCCAGAATCAAGCAATACCACATTTGCTCAACAGAACGAAGTGGGAAGATGTGTAATTTGTGATGGTAACCACCCGAGCGATCAATGTATTTACCTTTCAGAGTGGCAGAATTTTTGGACTCAACCAAGGTACGAAGAATCATCACATTTTCCATCTTATCCACCATCTTCCTTTGATTCTTATCAAGAACCAGAACCATCCGAGGAAGATCAATTGATTCACATGTTCAAAGAACAAGAAGCTCGATTTGATGCACAAATTCAGAGTAACGCAGAATCCATACAAAGAATGACAGATCATATCAGACAATTAACAGAAAACCAGAACATTATACCTCAAGAACCAGTTTCAGATGACACTGATGAAGCCTTCGAGAACCCAGAAATCCACGATGACACCTTAACAAAGGAGGAGGCTGAGGAGAATCAAGAACCAGAGGTATCAGTTCAGGAACCCGAACCAGCAAAGTCTCGATTTGATTTCTATTTTTCAGATTCTGACGAGGATGAAACTGAGCTGTTTGTGCCAACTGCATCAAAAATTGAGGATGAAATTCTGTATTCTCAAAATGAAGATCTTGGAGATTCCATTGCACAAATGTTTGATGAAGATCTACCTGAGCCAATCATTTCAACCAGATCAGAGGATGAAGACCTAAAAACTAACATTTCTCCTCAGGTTGAAAATTTTGAAACATGTATTTCACAGATGACAGATGAAGAGCTGAATGCAGAAATTTTCAAACTCATCTGTGAAGAAAATGTGGAGCAAGAAACAGAGCAAATGGAGGAGCAAATGTCTGACTTTATTAAAGATCCAGAGCATTCAGGAAAAACATCGCTGTTTTGGGGAGTACAATATAAAGATATCAACCAGAAGCTTGACAGAGTGGAACTTCCATTCCAAGTCAAGCACCATACGAGACCTCCTGATTTTCTTTCTTTCTTTTCAGGAATCACTGGAGCAACAAGGAGCAAAAAGGTGGCACGAGCACTGAATGAGACAAAATTCTTTTTGCCACTTTACCGTTGGAAGAGACCCTTCAAAAGCAACGCTCACGGGATTGTCTTTAATCGGACATCCAAAACGACGCTGAAACCTCCTTAACAGATAGATTTTAGTCACGTCTGGCTGAAGACGAAAAATTTAGCGCTAGCTGGGAGGCAACCCATTTAACCAGGTATGATCTTCTAAACTCTTCTTTTACTATTTAAGATATTTGGAACATTGTCTCATTTAGGTTTGGGGGTAAGGAGAATAGTAAATAGTACTTGTTCGTATTGTGTTTTTATTTTTAGTCCAAAATTTTTCGAAAAATACAAAAAAATTAAAAAATTAATAAAAACAAAGGGCATATTTAAAGCTAGGTAATGGTTTGGTGTCTTCCTTCACTCACTACCTTTTTATAAGGAAAAGCTGTGGAGGCACCTAGATAATCATTCACTTGTAGCGTGTTGTGACAGACTAGTTTGGAGGACTCGTTGTTTATTCCTGACAACAAGCGATAAGAGCCTAAGGGGCTAGGGTACTTAAGTGAGCCTCGCTCCACCTTCCCTCTGGGGAATCTACAACGGGAAGTCCATTCGACAGTTAGTCACACACCATAAACTGAGTCTTTGATTAAACTTTTAAAAAAAAAAACATGTAAATTATAGTTTTATGACTAGTAGAAATATGTGGTTGTTATGTTGACTAAAAAGATGAAATTGGTAAGAAATAGATGTGTAAGGAGTTTCCACTCTTGAGACGTATTTCAAACCTAATTCGAAACAAGTTAATTTTTGTTTATTCACTTTTGAATTATTAAATTTGTAAATTCTCCATAAAACTGACTAAAATGAATCTTCATATACTTAGTTAGCAGATATTATCAACATACATGGTAACATATGGACATAGGATAAAATTGAAAATATTGTAATATTCAGTGCTATAGTTTAATTGGAGAAGCATCTCAAAAAGTGATGGAATAAAAAAAAAAAAAAAAAAAAAAACTTCTGAGATCCGAGTTATTAAATCTGTAAGGGTGTTTTAACACCTAGTGCCCTAAAACCAACTGGTTTGGGAGTCATTGGCCCAAAGCTCGTTACATGGATCAAAAAGATGATAGAAAAATAAATTTATATATATGTATATATATCTGAAGTCTGAGTAATTAAGTCCTTAGGGGTGTCTTAACACCTGATGCCCTAAAGCCAACTGGTTTGGGAGTCACCGACCTAAAGCTCGCTACATAGATGGAAGATATTGTATATAAATAAAAAAAAAAAAAAAATCAAAGAAAAAAATCAGAAAAATCAGAAAATTTATTCCATTACTACAAAAAATGTGAAATCTGATAAAACTTTAGGACAAAAATATTACTCTCTTATCAACTGCACTTATGACCGTTGTGGGCAAAAATGAGTTGTTTAATATTTTGTTGGCTGTGTATATGAAGAATGGTAAAAATAATCGGAGAATTTACTTATTTAGTAATTTAGAATGAAACAAAACAACTACTAAACTTGGAGTAGAAGTTTCATCTAATGAGTCACTGACTTCTTTATTCTATTTTCTCTTGTCTTTTTGCTTTTGTGTGCATTAGTTTCACTACATTTTTACTTTTGTAAAATGTTTGTGGGTATCATTGCTGTAAACCTTCACGAGACTACAACTCGTCCACTATGGACACCTAGGGGTTTAAAGGCTTGTTGCATACGCTAAATGCAATCGTGATCCCTACGAAAGTGGCTTAGTTAAATTTTATTATGTTATTTTATTTTGCTCGGGGACTAGCAAAATGTTAGGTTTGGGGGTGTGATGAGTGGTAAAACTATCACTATTTCCCACTCATTTAACTTAATATTTTGTATAGTTTCTTGAGTTTTGTGAATATTTTGATGTGTTTTGTGTTATTTTGCAGATAAATAAAGTTTCAGGACATTCTGGAGGTGATTTGGAGCAAAACTGTGAAATTTGGTGAAATTTGGCAAAAAGGGTATTTTGGTAATTTTGGACGTCCCGACACGAAAGGGTATTTTGGTAATTGTCCCGACACCGAAATAAAATTTCAAGACATTCTGGAGGTGATTTGGAGAAAAACTGTGAAATTTGGCAAAAGGGGTATTTTGGTAATTTTGGACGTCCCGACGCAAAGGGTATTTTGGTAATTTTGGGCGTCTGCCACGTGTCAAAGATTCAACGAGCCGTCTTTTTAGCACACCACGCCACGTGTCGAATTTCAGCGATTCAAGAAATAATAATAATAAAATAATAAAAATCAGAAAAATAATAAAAAAATTCAAAAATCAAAAAATAATAATAAAAAATTAGATTTTTTTGCCTATAAATAGATTTCGAATTTTTAGTTTCAAATGTACCTCTTCCTCTGAAATCCTTATAAATAAAATAGAGTTCTTCTTATTTTCTTCTTTATTCAGTTTTATTTACGCTTTGTAGTAGTAATTCTATCCATCCATGAGGGGGTAACCTCTTCATGCTGAGGTAATAAGGTAATTCTTTTACTTTTGCTATTTAGATTAATCTCCCTTAAAATATGATATATAAACTATTTAAAATCTGAATTAATAAAAGATACCGCCATTTTAGGTCGGTTGGTTATTCAATTTAAACTGGTTAAACCTGACTTAATGAGGATACCGCCATTCTAGGTCGGTTGGTTTAAATTTATATTTCTGTTCCGCCTTATGGCTGGTATATTTGAATTTGACTTAATCAGGATACCGCCATTCTGGACGGTTGGTTTAAAATATCACAAGTTAATATATTATTATTTTATGGGATATCTAAATAGTATATAGTAGAAGTTATTTCCTTTTACCTTAGCATTTCATTTATTTATTTTAATTACTTTCTGCAATTTCATTTTTTGTCTTTTAAGTTTATATCAGCTTTAGTTATGTGTTGTAACTAAGTTAAATATCTAGGGTTGTGATTAAATCTAAAATCACCGGATTTAAAAAGGGTTAGATTATAGTTTGGGTAATTAAAAGAGTTATTTGTTGAGTCATAATCTTAATGCTTTTTATTAACCGATCACTAATAAAATTGATTAGGTAAACTTAAAATGAACTAGACATAGGGATTTTAAGTTTAAAACCTTAGTCTCAACAACCCACGATCTTCCTTAAGGATAGATAAACCTTTAATAGATTTCCTTACAGGATAGGCATATACCTGTCGGGCGGGGGTAGTCATAATTGGAACTTAACCTTAATGAATCTAGGTAATTTAATTGACATAGACATATGGTTCAATTGGATTATAACTAGGTATTTGTAAATGATCATTCGAAAGAGGCTTTTACATAATTTAGTGTTCCGGATTAATAATTCAATAATTATCCAACTATGATTTAACTACTTCATCTTTTAATTGATATTAGAAAGATTAACAACCCTAGATCTTTGAGTCTTTTATTTTCCTTAGTATTTTCTTTTATCTTTTTATCTTTTTTTATTTATTTAGCAAATCTACAAATCAAATCATTCAAGCAATCAATTCCCTTCTCCCTCAATTAGATATTTGTAAATAAATAGTATCAACAATTAATAACAATAGTAGGAATTAAGTCCTCGTGGGATCGATATTTTTATACTACTTGAACGATACGTGCGCTTGCGTTATACGTGTGTGTTTACGCCGGTCAAATATTTCTAGAAATAAAATTTTTGTCTGAAGGTGGTGATCATAGACAGGTTGAACTTGATGAAGTACAACCTGGAACCAATGAACCAACAGAGGAACCTGAAGTTCAAGAAGATGAAGAACCTTCAACACACACACTTCACATGTCACAAAGGGTATCTAGACCTCTTGAACCCTTGTATTTGATATAAGAAAAGAGTCTCGATGTTCTCTTAGTTGAAGAGACTTGCCCTTTTACCTATAGAGAATCGATGTTGGACATCGACTCCGTGAAGTGGTAAGTCACCATGAAATCCGAGATGGACTCAATGTATGAGAATCAAGTTTGGAACTTGGTTCCGCTTCTCGAAGGAATTGTTCCTATCGGTTGTAAATTATGGAAAGGTTGAAACCTTTAAGGCCCGACTGGTAGCTAAAGGTTACTCGCAGCGACCTTGTGTCGACTACGATGAAACATTTTCACCAGTTGCAATGCTAAAGTCTATAATGATTTTATTATCTATAGCCGTTTACCATGATTACAAGATTTGGCAACTGGATGTCAAAACGGATTTTCTAAATGGATTTCTTGATGAAGAAATCTATATGGAACAGCTGGAGGGTTTTATTTCCAGCGAGAACTCGGGCATGTTATGCAAGTTTAAGAAGTCCATTTATGGACTTAAACAGACTTCACGAAGTTGGAATCTTCGATTCAACGAGATAATCAAATTGTATGATTTTCTCAAGAATTCAGAAGAGTTCTGTGTGTATAAAAATGCTAGTGGGAGTATAGTGGTATTTTTAATTCTCTATGTTGACGAAATCCTTATCATTGGGAATGATATCGGGATGATGCAAGGCGTCAAAGCTTACCTCTGTAAGAATTTCTCCATGAAGGACCTGGGTGAAGCTTCTTATTTCTTAGGCATAAAACTCTATAGAGATAGAGAAATGAAGCTTATTGGATTATCCCAATCAACATACATAGATAATATCTTTGAATAGTATAATTTTGGTAACTGTAAGACAGCAAACATACCGTTCAGACATGGCTTGCATCTTTCATAGAAGATGTGTCCTCAAACAGAAGATGAGATTAGAATGTCTAATCAGCCTTATGCTTCATATTTGGGCAGCATCATATATGTCATATTATGTACTAGACCTGATATCAGCTTCGCAATCAGTGTGACCAGCAGGTATCAGTCCAATCTAGGAAATGACCATTGGATGGCCATTAAAAATATCATCAAGTATTTTAAAGGTACTAAGGATAAGTTTGAGGAAACGAGCTGCAAGTTAATGGGTATACGGATTTTGATTTCCAATCAGATCCTGATGATAGAAATTCTACATCAGGATTCGTGTTTACCCTTAACGGAGGTGCAGTTTGTTGGAAGATTTCCAAACAGGGATCGACAGCTGATTCCACCACAGAGGTGGAATATATTCCAGCTTCTGAAGCTGCAAAGGAAGCTGTATTGGTTAGGAACTTTATCACAGAATTGGGAGTAGTCCCAAGTATCGAGAATCTGATTCCATTATATTGTGATAATACTGGAACCATTGCACAAGAAAAAGAACCAAGGGCGCATCAGAAGTCGAAGCATGTGGAATGAAAGTACCACATTATTCGAGAGATTGTGTCGCGATGGGACATTTTCATGTGCAAGGTACCGAGTGAAGATAATGTAGCAGACCTGCTTACCAAGGCCATACCTCCGAAGTTATTTGATAAACATGTGGAGTCGATGGATATTAGATACAATCGATATTGGCACAGTGCGTGCGCGCACTGTAGCGCGCGCATGAATTTTGTTTTCGCTCATTCTGGAGCTTCCGGAGTTCGATTCAATCCCGGTTTTTTCCTATACACTCTTAATGGAAAATAGTATTTCATTAAATAAATTTAAAATTACATCCAAACTTGATATCCATGGGTTAGACCCATTTCCGTTGAGCGGGGTATCGATCTGACCCTAGGGGTTCCACAACTGCCCCAACAGAATGGTATCAGTAGCAAAGGCTTAACCACACAACATATATTTTTGAATCTAAGCCATAGTAATTTTAATTTAATTATGCATAAGACATATTGGATATGTATTTCATGTTTTAAATTAAACCTTTGACCTAATAAAGTTAATGACTTGATTGCCATAAATCTCCCGTGATTAGGTGATTACTTTTAAGTAATAGTATTAGTAATGTTGCAGCATTATTGGATGGTCTTTCCATTGGGGTTGGTGCTCAGACCGCCAATCCGAACCATATTTATGTCTGATTCATGAATACGAACATCCTCTTTTTCCATAATATTACTTTCTTATTGGTTGCACCTCTTGTTTTTATATACGTATTCGATCTAATTACTATTAGATTGAAACTAAATCTGATTTAGTGATATGTATATATTAGACAAAGACCCGATAATATATAATGTAGTGCGCAGTTATAAAGTAGTTTGTAATTGACATTGGGAAGTGTCACTATTAGAAATATAGTATCAAATAAAGTCTCTGGTCAAGATTTACTAACACGGGTCGGTTAGTTAAATCTGTTGAGACCAGTATATGTCGTATATCGAGACTTGGTCCGATGGTTTATCCCAATGAACCATGAGTCTTGGGAGACTCGTATAGACATGTATGTGTTTATAGTGAATAAACACTGAACGACTCACCGAAGATTCTTAATAGATGGTACACCAACGTCAATAAGAATCTTCTCGAGTTGAGTAGCATATTGGTCCTTTGACTTGAGATACCATTGTGGATATATGAGACATCCTCCACACTTAGATGGCAGTCACGTCACCGATCTATTTAGATCAGACCTCCACCTGTTTGTTAGGTGTGGATCGATCCTCAAGATATCATGTGTGTATCAAGATAGGATCGGTCAGTTCTGTATACAATACAAAGCATAGGTAGTCCAAATGTGATTAGCAATCTGTTAAATCTATGGCCATAGTATACTTCAGAAGTAAGTTCCGAATGTTATTTAGAGATTGCTAATAGATACGTCGACATGATTATACCTATAGAGATTTGACGTTTATATCTATATCTCTGGGATAATCTGGATACCTGTGACGAAGGGATTATATGTATGCAATGACCTTGACCTGTATGATTCAGCGAGTTTATCCGTGGTCGTCATAATTTACGGGTGGGTAAATTATGGACACGAAATTAGATTTCGTGACGGATATGCCTGAATCTAGAGAGTTTCACTAGTGAAATATACTCGTAGAGCACTAGGGAAACTTTTATGAATAATACTGATTATTTATAAGTCGTTTAAAGGTTAAACGAAAAATACATGCGAAGGGACCTAATAGTCATTTCCTAATTATTGTGTATTTGTACTTAATGATAGATTTTGTTAAATACACATTAATTAAATGTCAAATTGTGATATTTGTCATATATCATAAATTTATATGTATTTGGATATTTAAAGTAAATATTATATATATATTTAAAATATTTATATTTAAATAATTATTTAATTATTTAATTGTTAAATAATTGAATTAATTAAAAATGTAAATATCTTAAGTTTTGATATTTTAGGAGATGCCTTGAGTTGCTTTTTTTGACTTGTTGAATTTTCATTAAAGTTGTAATGATCAAATTAACAAGTTGATAAAGTAAGTTTTAAATGAAACAAAAATACCTAGATATTAATATTTTGCTTCCAATTTCGGCCAAGGGCAATTTTGGGGAGTATATATTATTTTGTTTCATTTTCATTAGGTTAAGGGTTCATAAGTTACCAAATAAACATAATAGAGTTGAGAGAAAAAAGCTTGGAGGCTAAAGAAGAAAGCTTGGAAAAATCTTGTTTATGTAAGTTTTTCTTTTAAGTCTTCAACATAGAAAATGTTTCTAACATGCTTAGCTTCATCTTGTGTTGCTTTGATGTTGTCTCTTTACTTATAGTTTATGTTTTAATTGGTTGTGAACTTGTATGAAAGATGTTTGCATGTATGGTTTCAAAGTGAGCTTGAAATGGTTTCATAAGCTCTCTTTTGATTATTTGATAATCAAGTTACCATTCTAGAGTTTCTAAGCCACTCATTGATGACCTAGAATTGTTCTTGAGTTGTTTCAGGATGGTTATACTTGTTTGGTGTTGTAAAGTTTGAATTAAAGTAATGGATTTAATGGATTTGGTGAAATTGGTCAATTTGATGAAATTATAAAATTATGGTTCTTAACCCATTCCAAATTTTAGGCTTTTCATATATGTGATGTATTATAGAGTGTATATAATGCATATTAATTTTTGGGTTGATTGGATTTGATCTTGGCATGTTTTGAACATAAAATGACCAAATTGCAATTATCCAAAAATTTGGGGTGTGTTCGGCAATTAGACAAAAATTGGGGATTTTGTTGCAATCTGATTTTGACATGTTGGAAATCATTTTAGAAATGATTTAGAATCATCCAAAATTATATTTGACAATTTTAGGACTAAAATGATCAATTTGCAAAGTTGTGGGGCAATTCGGTAATTACCAAGA